>CM039502.1:48884884-48960611 GCA_022432975.1 Begonia masoniana
TGTGGAATTGGTGTTGAATTTGGAAACTTCAATTAGACTAACATACCTTGAAATCTAGAGCGCAACAAATTATTGACGAGTGTTAGGTAGAGATATTGTACTGTAAATAGGGATAAATGGTTCGATGAGGAAAAATGAAAATTAAAGTTGCATGGTGTAAGAATTTCCCGGTCGGAATGGGGGGAGTGCAGATATACGAATCTCTGCAGCGAGAGGAGAGAGAATAGACAGCAAGAGCGAAACAGAGATCGAATTCGTGCTCTTTGGATTATACAGTTTACTAAGTAAAGTGTTTTTGTGTTGAAGGTTTAATTGTTCTTGTAATTTTAGTAAAATCGCACAGCAATTCTACGGCTATCATGACCGACCCAACTCGCGGTTTCTTCACAAAAAAGGGTTTCCGTTTCTGAAACGTGTCGACAAACGTTCAGATAAAAGCTCAAAGGCTTGGAACGCACTGCCTTTCTCTTCGGTCTTCAATGGTGGGAATCTTACCCAATTTTATCAGTCTCGTGCTGGGAGAACAACATGACGAAGAGGTTGCCGCAGTGCAGACGACGAGGGCACACCGGTCCACAGGAGGAAGAAGAGGCATGAAGGTGGCCAGTGACGAAGCAGGAGAAGAGGGACGAGACTAACTCTGGAGGTGCCAATCTCCGTCGGTTTTTCAGGCCAGTTTTCAATATCTGCTTTTTTTTTTTTTTTTTTTTTAAAATGTTGCATGATTTCGGAACTCATGACGTCATAAGCATAGCATGCATGTACTACTAGAGCTTACTGAGATTTTGATCTAATAGATGTCTGAATGGTGTAGTCACACCGAAAGTTCGGCCAGGTGCTTCTCTAACCATTTCACTTCGTAACCCTCATATGTAACCTTTATGATTTAACTTAAGGTTAAGACAAATTTATTACACGAGAGTTAAAACTAGGTTGGGTGGCGTGTAATTAAGATTGATGGGTTGAGTATAAATAGAAAATGAACTAAACTCATTTATGACCACTGTAGCCGACATTCCCGATCGGCGAGTCTCTCTCCCAAGCTTTTCTCTCGGCTACCAGAATCTTCCCTTGCTGACGGTGGTTTCAAGCCTGCTTTTCGCAAAATCCGCACCGAGTATGAATGCCAATGTAGTCAATTTATAGTGATACGTTCTGCTTTCAGCTCGGCATTTGAGTTGGAATTTTCTTAGCCGTGGACGAGTAGTTTAAGACCCTTTAGTCTGAGAGTAGAAATGTCCATCCGAAATCGATTCTGAACATTTCAAAGAAAACCAACTCGGATTTAATCAATGGTTAAAACCTGTCCACCTAGTTTAAGATTCAGACTGCAGTGTGTCAAACCGAGGGATCGGAGTGTAACCTAGCTATTAGAGTCCGTAGGACGATTTATGAATAGACCTAGAGGACCTTGTTTTAAACTACTATAACTGTACATGGTTAGTGAAAGAAGTGAAAGGGAAGAGCCGGGGGATTGCTAAGGAAAAACAGGTAAGTGAATGTATTCCCAGATTTCGGCCACTAGGGCCCTACACCGCAAGGTATTAGGAACTCATCGAGATGTCTGTTGTTACTAGGACTAGTTATGCAATGATATGAAGAAATGTGTAAGAAGATGTTAAGTTACAGGATGTTTGCTGCCTTTGTTCTGATTTCTCGTGTGAATCATGTTTAGGTATTGAGTCCACGTTTCGGACTGAGTCAAAGAACACATGAAAAGTAAATGTAATCAAGTAAGTGCACGGACGGGGAAAAGGACCGAGCAAGTATAGCTCGCGGATTCCTCCCTGGCTGCGGAGGCCGAGATGATGCTATGTATGGCTCGGAATTCTCTCCCGGGGGGAGGAAGGTTGATGATGTGTATGGTGCTCCGACTTCTCCCACTGGTGGAAGGCCGAGGTAGGCGTTACTATGATTGCCGCGTAGGCAAAGGACTATGAACCCCTGGTCTTTCGCCCTTAGTCTCCTGCCTTAATTACATGCATGTCAAATAATGAAAATGAACATGTGAAGAATGTTTAGGACTTGTGTTCTTTAATGGCACTCTGTATATCTGTCAGGCATGAATCATACTGAGCTGCGCTATAGTTTGCAATTGGGGTAGGTGACGGGGTTATGTGAGGATACTTTGTTCAAAGAGGAGGAGCTTAAGGCGGTTTGCTGGAGGAAGCTCAAAATGACAGTGCCGGAGACTGAAAGGCGATTTATGCCTCTGGTTACCGCTCTTTTGTTCCAGTAAAAACTAAAGGATTGGTAGTTTAAGTAGGTGAACTATTGATACGTTGAAGCGTTGAGTACTGTCTCTTTGAGCATGCGTCAGGGACGTATTATTAGATTTATAAGATCTGTTAGCTTAAGTCTTACGCTCTATGTATTCTGACTGAGTGTGGTTTCTTTTGGGAAGGAGTCATTTTGATGAGTTAGTGTTTTCTACCGGAAGATGGAAGCTGGATGAGGCATGTCGGCTGGACTCATCGCAGATGCGATGATTGTAGTTTGAGATGGTTAGTTCTTCCGGCTGACAAGACTAGGAATGATGCGAATGTGGGTGTTGTGGTTTAGTCTTCGAATGCCGTCATCGGCAGAGCGAATGATAGTAGTTTGAGGGTTTAGTCTTCCGGCTGAAGGTCATCGGCAGATACCGAGGATAGTTAGTTTGAGGGTTTAGTCTCCGGCTGACGTCAGCGGTTAGATGCAGAAGAGGTCGTGTGATGGTTTAGTGTAACGACCCTAGACTATTCCTCAATTTCCTTGTTTTTTTTTTTTTAACCGTACGAAATGTTTCTTTTTCCGTGATACTTAATATTTAAGTGGAGAAAACAAAGTAATGCCGTTTTTAAAAACAATTCTTATTCTTTTATCACCTAAATATAACTTCAAGCATCTTACACCCAAAACGCCCTTCTAACCATTTCTAATAACAATTGCATACGAACAATAATAATTTGTACAATACATTCAACGTTAACCGATCTAGACTTAACTGCGAAACGGACCGGTACATAGTTAAATAAAACAAGTGTAACGAAACACAAAGCGGTTACGTGTAAAACTCTTCAAATCCTCTGTTTTCAACCCACCAACCAAGCAGTTCCAGAATACATTTTAAAAACGTTTCAAAACATCAAAAACAAAACCTAGCATTCACCAGACCCCAGCATCTACTATGTTTAGATTCAGTTCCAACAGCCCATCCATAACAACTTAAAACATTTCAAAACATTTTCAGAACCTTTAATTTAAACAGCCAAACAGTTTCCAGAATTTAAAACAAATTGTCATTACAACATCCTAAAAATCTTTACCAATCATAAACCCAACATACCCCAGAAGACCCTCAAAACCTATACATACGTTCCCCGGGTAGATGAAACCCGAATGCGCAACACACCACCGCAACCATCTCCGTCAAACTGCCTCATGCCTAAGGAGGAGAAGCTCGTCCGCACCTGTGCCACAGGTAAACACCTACACATACAGACATCTATGCAGCTAAAAATTCAGGAAGCTCTAGTAAAGAAATGCATGCTGTGCGTATGCCATTCAGAAAACATGCTCAGAGTTAAATACAATGATAACAGATTCATTTTTCTTTGCGGCTGTGCTTTGCTATATCAAAACGTACCGATTGCTTTACTTGCTTGCTTAAACTATATACCGATTTCTATACTGTGCTTTGCTATAAAATGTATACCCAAATTGCTTACTTTGCTTTGCTTATAAAACTGTATAGATTGCTTGACTTGCTTGCCTATAAAACGGGCTATACAATTGCTTTACTTTGCTGTGCTATAAAATGTTTATACCGGATGGGCATTTAAACTATATACGAAGGGTCATTTAAACTGGATACGATAGGGTCATTAAACGATATACCGAAGGGCATTTAACTGGTATAACGAAGGGTCATTTAAACTGTTATACGAAGGGGTGCATTTAAATATACCGAAAGGGCAGTTTAAACTGGATAACGAAGGGTCATTTAAACGTATTACCGAAGGGTCATTTAAACTGTTATACGAAGGGCATTCTTTCTTTGCATGTACTTTAAAAACGTGTGGCGGGGAAATGCGTTTTTCATGACATTTTAAACACGTGAGCATGAACAGTTAATTCAACGGAAAGTAAACAAACAACATAATATCAACAAGACAGATACAACAAAACCTAATAAAACAGCTAAAAGAAACTACCCACCTAACCACATAAAACACGGACATCAAGGATCTTGTACGACGAAGAGGTATGGTTGTGACCTTTCGCGGCAAAAAAGCACGAGAACTACTTCGTGCACGCGCAATCCAAGCTGTCCACGAAGCAGTTTACCTAAGCAATTTACAAGAATTGACGTGAAAACGCTGGTTGAGTTTAATAGTCCAAATTGTCATAAAACCAGTAACTAAAGAAATTCCTTACATTCTAAGCCAATTACGAGATTTATTGAAAAATTTACGCCGGCACCTAAATCTCAATTTAAGAGCTTTTGAATCTAAAATTCTGGAATTTTAAACTTTTTTCAGAAAATGATCAAAACTTCTGCAATAAAGTTCAAATACGTCCTTATATCGTTAATTCTATAAACTATAAATTTCGGACCCTAATTTGGTTCGGTAAAAAACCGTACCGACATTCGAACGCGCGTAACTTTCGCGTCGTTATCGGAATCGAACGATTCCAGCGGCACGCGCTCCACTAACAACCTATTTAATCTGCCAAAAGTATATTTTAAAAACAAGCCACCGTAGATAGGTAAATTGCAGCAAAAAACCGAACATGCCCTAACCGGGAAATCCACCATTTCGATTTTTCCTTCAATTCACACTAATTTCTCAACAATCATCCCTCTATACTAGTACATAAACTAACCAAAATTAGAGTTATTCACCCGAAACACGAAATCACCATTCGGGATTTCCTGTTTTCGCCCAAATTGGGCACAACAACGCTCGGAATCATTGCGACTTGAACCTCGGCAAGACACGCCGAGAACAGCCACACGGGTCGGCGATCGGAGTCAACAGAGATCGCCAATACGGCAAGAAAGAAACGAGCAAGAAAGGGAACTAAATCACGGTTTTCGATCGGGTTTTTGCGCGGACAATGTCGAGCGAAACTTGGCTTCAGGCTCGCCGGAGTCTGCTCGTCGGCGGAGAGAGTCGTCGTAGGAAGGATGCCGCCGCCGTGTTCGCTCCTCGTCGTTCGTCGCGGTGCTTGGGTTCGCGGTGAAGAGAACACAACACAAGGTGGTGTTTGGTTTTATTTATTATGAATAATAATAATAATAATAAGAATAAGAATATAAGAAAACTACGATTAATTAATACGGTTTATCGTTTTTTTCGACCATTCGAATTTCTTGATTTAGCCAATAAATCCAACTATATTGGGTTCTATTTTAAAACTGTCCGTTAGCAACTCGGACTCGTGTACTATTTTATTAAACTTATATTACGAAAGCGTTATTACTCGGAATATTCGATTATTCTAAAATTCTCTAAATTTCTTTAACAGCCCTCTTAATTGTTAGGATAGTAAGGACGCTTTATGATTGTCGTAAGAACGGATGCGGTATCGTGTTATTATTGTTACAAAAAATTTTATATTAATATAATAATAATATTTTCAAATCCGTACGAGCCGGTATTACATTTAGTCTTCCGGAGACGTCACGGTAGAGGTAGATGGTTTGTCGTTGAGAGACGGGGGATGTTGGCTGAATTCACCGGAAGTTTGTGAATGCTTACTTTCGTCTGTGACGGTGGAGTCACGGTGATGTTTTAATTGAGCACGCGAGGCCCACGAAAAAATCATGCCCACCGGAAGATGTATCTTTGGCAGTGTTAAGCGAGTCACGCGCAATGCACGGGATGACCGGACGATGAAATTCCTGTGGATGTAACAACTGAACCCATGCAAACCGAATCGAATAGATTTAAGAGAGTTGAGGGCATTCTTCCTTGCACGAATTTGGCAAGGGAAACGAATGACCGAGCTAGTCGCCGACTCTGTGAGAGTTTGAGCGAGAGGTGTCGGAAACGTGCACAGAGGATTCGTATCCTTGATGGTTCTACGTCTCGTTCCAGTTTTAAAAAAAAGATGTATTATGCAAATGTGAATGTCTGTCGAGAGTTGAGAGAGGTAAAATAGTAAAGTCAAGCGAACGAGTATGAAAGATTATGAATACGTGATGGTGATGCTCTGACGTATGTTTACTAATCACCGGATCACATCAGAACTCGAAGTTAAAAAGTTCTTCGGCGAGGAGCCATTCCATGTGGGTGACCTTCCGGGAAGTTCTCGCCAAAACAAAGCCGGAGGGGAGGGAAGGATATGCGGTACGGCCAAATCCAAAGCGGACAAAATTGGGGGATACGTGGGTTGGTACAAATGTATCAGAGCCGGTACCCAAGGAATGTGGAACGAGGACGTTGTGGCACCTGATGGGGGGTGGATTGTGATGACCAGATGTGTAAGTATGGTACGATGGCCTGCCACGAAACGGAATCCGGATGGCGGGAAGTCCGCGGCGGTGCGAACGGCAGGTGACAGGTCGTAAAAAGGGGGTCGTCACAACCCACATCGCTTGGGGAAGTATTGGGGAAATGAAACATATGTAAGAGACCCACAAACATAGCAAGACGCATGTTGGAGCACAAAATGGAACGGATCCAGACGAACTTGTGAAGTTAAAAGGTTCGGCGAGAAAATTTCCAGGTTGGGACCTTAGGGAAGGTTATCGCCAAACAAAGCGTGAGGGGGAGGATATGCGATACGGCCCAATCCACAGAGCGGCAACTATCTTGTGGGATAACGGGTGGTACAGTGTGTAGTGTAACTTCGCATAGGCGGAAAGGAGAGGTTCCATCCACCTGAGGAGAGGATGCAGTGACGGAGGATGGCTTGCGGTGGTGTGCTGGCGTAGTTCGAGGCGCCTGACCATGGGGGTTTATGGTTGATTGTTTTGAGGTTTATTTGGATTTTCTGGTATGGGGAATTAAAATGGATAATTGCACTGTTAGACATTTAGGATGCTTGGCTCTGGTAGTGTAAGGTTATATATTAAGGTTTGTAAACGTTTTGGAACGTTTTGTAATTTTAAAACAGGAGGATATGTTAAACTTTCAAACGGAACCCCGCAGTTTATTTTCGTTTGGAAAAAGGTACTTGTTATAGTGTGTTTCGGGATCGGATTTAGGGGTGGTATGTCGGAAGAAAAGCGTAGGCGTATTGGTGCTGATGTAGTGTATTGTGAAGCGTAGTTTGGAGGTGGATTAGAAAGTGGAGTATAGATGAATCGTCGTTAGGAAAGGTGAGGTTGTATTTTGTAGGTGTTTGGATACGTATTGTTTTACGTAATGTTTGAACGTTTTATTAAATTCTTTTCCCATTAAAACCAAGTAATAAAGAAAAAGAAAAAGAAGAATTTGTACGGGAAAATTGGGGTTCAGTATTGGGACGTTGACAATATGGTATCAGAGCCCCGGGTTTAACATCGGTTCTGTAGACTGCTCGATGGCACAGCACCTACAGGGACATTCTTCATCAACGGTAAGTATGTTGATAGCTTTTTTTTTTATTTCGATTACTTAGAGTATTGGTTTTCTAACTGGTATAGGTAGTTATATAAAAAGGGTGCGTCGAGGAAATGACCGAGACGACCGAGACGATACGATGATTCACTTTAAGGATTTCATTGCCCCACAATTCCAACTCATTTGACGACAAGCAGGCTTATAGATAGACATCTCGTCAAATGGATGGTTGACGAACGAGAAAAACCTAGGCTCCACAGGATCTAGTCACTCCCAATGACCACGACAAGAAGGAGGGTGGGAAAGGAGAAATTAAACAAAGCGACAACAAAAAGCGCGTACAGGAACTTCTCGTAGACCTCTATGTCCTGAATGCCAGAAGGGAAAAACACTATGGAACATTGTAGATTAGGCACAGTAAGGTGCTTTCGATGTGGAGTGGTGGCCATATGTGAAAGAGTGCCCAAGCCAGGCAAAGACCAATAGGGCATGGACAAGAAAAGGTCTTACCCCGAGGATACTGCCCTGCTGGAGAGAGAAAAATGCCCAACATGCAGCGGTTTCAGGTTAGAGCTTTTCTCAACAGTTATTGGAGTTAGAAAGTTAAGAGGAAGATGTAGTATAGAGAAGGAGGGACATAAAATTATGCATAGATCAAAGTAGGTTGGAAATAGCGAGCTAAAAAATATATAGAAGGGGGGTAAGAAGGGGTACTAGGAAAATCGTAAGGAGAGGGAAAAAGGCGAAATATAGAAACGATGTGGACATAATAGAAAGGGAAATTGTGGGTAATAGGACTATGCCTGACTTAACCACAGAATTGTGACATTTAGAATTCGGCGTACTATTAGAGGGTGCAATTTAGACGATCTAAATTTAAGGAGATAGAAACTAAAACTAGTTGACAAATCCTTGGCGTTTATAGGTTTTTTAACTGACGAATCAAAAGATAAGTTTGGAAACTTAGATATGAACGTACGAGGAAATGCTTTGGATTGCCAAGGTATAATAAGTGCACGTACGCAAATCAAAAAATAGAGTGAGCCTTTGAGGTCCTAGACCGACATGAAACTGGAAGTATCTAGAGAAAGTGATATGCGCACTAAAGGCATAGATTATTTGATGAGAGGATATGGGAGAGGCTATTGCCGGGTGGGTTCGGTGGACGTAATGAATCAATGCAAACATTGGGATGTGAGATCTACGCGATTGCATCGGGGTATGCATATCAACCTATAATATGATATAATAATAAATAAGGTAATTACTAGGAATTGGAAGGTTAACGAATTCGAGAAATAAAGGGTTAGAGTTATATGAAAGTAATATGCAAGATATCATGTTACTGAATTCGGTCATTCTCTAGGAAATAACGTGCCGTCTAGGAGGTGGACAAATAAAGGACAAGTGTCGCTCGGAAAATGACTTGATCGACACACGGTAAGGGGGAGAGACTGGAGAAGTAAGAATAATCGACGAGTTGGGGACAGTCCGACAATTAGTGTTGCTGATTGATATGACGCACACAAAAATAGGAGTAAGTTGTCAATCTATAGTTGGTACAATTTAAGTTAGGAGCCCACAAACCTGAGGCTACCTCACGAGACGGTAGAAGCTTAGTGTTTGAGGAACTAGGAAGGTCTCATTAAAGAAGAGATGTTCAAAGTATGGAGCAACAAACAGTGGTTAGGATTTGAGGACTGTACGGAGATTGGAATAAAGGCGTTAAACTTGTCGACAACAAGGGTGCTAACAAGAAAATCGTGGGGGTTAAACGTGCAATGGAACAAGTGGGAATTTAGAACACGATTAGGGGAAACGAGAGAGGATAGCCATTGCTAACTTTGAAGAAATCTTTGGGCGATATTAGAGGAAGTGCAGGGGATTGTTAAATTAAAAGAAGAGGTTCAGTTAGAAGCGAGCTCAGTGGCTAATGTTGTGCGATTTGTGAATTCGCAATATGTTGAATAAAGAGAATGTGGGTTTGTCGGGAAGCCATTAAGGAAATTAGAAGTGAGACTAAGTAGAAATTTTCCAGGAGTTCAATGACCTAATGTAATAGTGTGTGGTAGAGCAACATCAATTGTGGAATATGGACTTGACGCTATCGAGCTAATCGAGATTTAAGTTAGACTAATGGGCAGAAAGTAGGAAGTAAGAGATTTCAGCTAAGGGATAGCGAGAAGGATCGCTAATGTGGCTTAGAAAGAAAAAGTGATACTTATAGGAAATTATCATAAAGGAACGAGAGCCTTAGAAAGTAAACGTATTAACTCCCAGTTGGACCAGTGAGATTGAGGAATTTTGAGGATATAGTTGGAGATAGTGTGAAACCCGCCCTGAAAATAATTATGAGGATTGATACGTTGACCAATGGAAGTGGGGGACTTGGGCAATATGCGAAAGAGTTTAGGAGGAATCGTCATAAAGGAAAAAGCAGGAATTGTAGGTGACGGAGTTCTACTATGGCGAGGTAGATGTTTTACGTAGATGTTGGCTTACAATCGAGAGTTTGCAGAAAACTTTACGGTTAGTCAATTCAAGAGATGATAGGAAGCGTAGGTATGGCTACTGTCTAAAGGAAATCACCAGGAAAAAAAACCCTGAACATGAGGTAATTAGAGAGTAGAGCGTTAATGTTTTGGATGATTGAGATAGACTAACGCTCGTGCCGAGTCGTCAGGCGTTGAGTACCCCGGTAGAATCACTCAAATGGGGATTGCAGGAAAGTGGGAAGAAGCGAAGTAAGCGAGGACACGTGTAGGCCAATTAAAGTAAGGGACGGTTCCGAAAGTTACTAGAAATTTAAGTTGGTAGTGCATCCAGATGGAGACAGAGTTGAGAAACTAGGTTAAGTTTGAATTACAGCACTAGAGTTGGAAGGTGTTTAGAGCTATTCGATCAATTGATGTTAGAAATTGACTAAGATGCGATTAAACAGTTAATAGCTGAGAGAACTTCGGGGGAGAAGATTTTGAGGTTGCTTCGTTAGAACATTGAGGCCTGAATGAGGCTTAGATCGGGGAAGCTTGACACATAAGGCCAAGTCAGCGAATAAGGAAGTTTAACTTAGGGAGTTAAGTGGAAACTAACGTGTGTTGTAAATTAGTTACGTGCATATCAGTGCGTTGGGTTATTAAAATTTGAGACGTGAGGTATGACCAGCACGGTGGTGACCAATCGAAGAGTTTAGTTAATCAAATCCAAGCAGTAGGCTGGTTAGGAGGTTACGATGCGTATTTGTTTAGGGATTTGGTTTAGAACCGTGGAGATAAACATAAGTATGGGCCGAGAATCGAAGACCTTGTGGGGAGTTAAAAATTTCAGGAGGGTTGGAGAAGGTGTTGAAAAAGAGGAGAAGCGTTGTAAATCATAGTCTAAGGCCGCAAGACATTGAGTGATGCACAGTAAGGCCAGGACTGCAAGCTAAGTCAAATTTTGAGGACAAACATTTTAATTATCGGGGGTGGATGTAACACCCGAGATTTTTCCCAGTTTTAATTAATCTAAAGAATTGGATGAGAAAATAATAAAAGGTAAAGTAAATAAGGTGAATAAAAGTGGTTGAACTAAATATGTTATCGATTAGTTCGGAAAAATTAAGCCTGTGAGTTATCATTAAGAAACAACGATTTAGCGGAAAGGCGAAATGGTGGGACACAAGGGGGAGGGCAAAAAAAACGGTTATTACTGTTTTAATAGGAACTGAAGATTAGGATCTTTATGATTAGTATTATTATTTTATTATTATGATTATTTATATAATTAAAACAACAGAATGTTAAAAACCCATCTGTTGTTTGTGTTCGAGCTCCGAGCCCGAGCCATGCGGCGAAAAGAACAGAGGAGACGAGGGGGGGAGGAGAAGCTTTTCGGCGCAGGTCACCGGCAAATTTCGTACGGTTCTTACGGCCAGCACGCCGGCGAAGAGAAAGGTTCGGCCTGTCTAGTGCACGAAACCGACGGAAGGCCCGGTTTTTCTCCCTGTTTCGGTTTCAGTGTGCGGCTGTTTTGGGGAGTGATGAAGCTGATTGAGCTCCGTATCACCGCCGATTTTGGGTTGTTTCCGGCGTGGGTTGCCGACCCTTAGACGGCTTTCATCGACTGGTAATGATGCGTTTTTCAATTTGAGCAAAAAATAGGGAATGCCGTTTGGGCAATTCGGGTTGGGGTGGTACTCGGGCTTTTGGTTAGTTTAAACTAATGGGCTGTCTTAGGTATTTGTGGTTCGATTGGTGTTTGGAATGGAAATGGAGGGAAAAAGAGATCGATGAAAACCAAAAAAGGGAATTTTGGTTAAGGGGAAGTTCGGGTTTTGCCAATTGAACTAGCTAGGGTTTATTTATTTTAAAATCCTTTTGACAAGTTAAAATAGGTTATTAGAGGAGTACGTGGCCGTGGAATCGTTTGATTTCGATAACCGACGCGGGAAAGAAGCGCGTTCAAAGTTTTGGGTCGGTTTTCCGAACCCAAAGGAGGGCACGTTTAGGTAGAGGAATGATTTAGGCTAGAAATAGTAGTTGAGATAAGTGTGAATCGTGAGATTGCATTTTATTAAGCTGAATGGTTTGTCATAGGTCGAGCCATATGGACTGTTGAGGTACCAAAACACAGCGAGCTACGGACGAAAGGTAAGTTTCGTGGTCTTATCTGGCCGATGGCTACCACGTACGTCGAGGTCGTCTCGAGGATTTTGTGGTGACGCGTTTATTTATCGCTTTTGTTGGGTAGTTAGGGTCGTGTCTTTAGGTGGAATTCGGTGTTTGCTGGTATGCTCTGCCCCGTATGTTTACGTTATGCATATTGAATGTTCACGGCATCACGTGTTTTAAAAGAACATAGAAAATTGAAGTTTGCAGATGTTTTAAGAGAATGGCAATGTGAGCCTGAGAGGTGCACGACTATTGTGGGGAGACCGATACGGGTTTGTCACAATACCAATCGATTGCATATTCATACAGTTTTTAGACAGGGACAGGTCCGCGAGCTGGGGCGCAGGACACAGCTTCGTGTTGTAAGCGTGTCCCCCCCTCCCCCCCCCAACCCCCCCCACCCCAGTCTAGGGAAGAAAGATCGTCGACGAAGATGGGCTTCTCCGGTAGGAGGCTGAGATATCGGTGACCAACAAGTAAAGAGAAAGAACATGCTGCTGATTCTGAACTCATTACGCATGAGCATGATGTACATTTACTAGAGCTTAATGAGATGTATTCATAGATGTGTGTATGATGTAGGGGACTGGACATAGGGCGAGGACGAAGGTCCCTCCACCTGGGAGGATGACGTATGACGGAGGATGGCTTGCGGTGGTGTGCTGGCGCAGCGAGGCGCATTTGGACCGTGGGATTGATGGTTTGTGTTTGAGGTTTATTTGAGAATTTTCGGTTGATGGTGAATTAAAATGGATTAACGGCACTGTTAGTAGAAAACTGAGGATGCTGGCTCTGGATAGTGATAGGTGTATATTAATGTTTAACGTTTTGGAATTGTCTTTCATTTTAAAAATGAGGATATGTTAAACTTTCCAACGGAACACGCCGTTATTTTCGTGGAAAATGTACTTTGTTAAGTGTGTTGCGAGTGGGGGGTTTTTTTAGGGGTTGATTCGGAAGGACGTATGAGTGTGGGTGGTTGAGTTAAGTGTATTGGAAGCGTTATTGTGTTGAGGTGGATCGAAAATTGTGGTATAGATAGAATCGTGGTTAAGGTGAAATGGTGAGGTGTATTTTGTGGCGTGGCTAGTATTGTTTAAGTCATTGTTTTAACCGTTTAGTCAATTTTTCACTTAACGATCAGTATAAAGAAAAGGAAAAAAAAGAAGAATTTCGTACGAGAAAATTGGGGTTACAGTATTAGGGATCGTTGACAGTAATACCCGGGCTTTTGGAATTTAAATTATATAATATATAATGGATCATTTTTGTAAATATGTCCAATCAAGTCCGTTTGTGAAAGAAAAGCGTTATGAGAATTCAATAATAATATGGATTTTAAGAAAATTTCGAGGATTTTAGGATGACGCTCATTTATGAAAATTACGTTTATTGTAATTTAAAAGAGTTTGTGGTCAAAATAGTAACAGTGGTCGAGTTGGCGAGCGGACAGTTTTAATAAAGCTATAACATAAGTTGAAATTTAATGGTGAAATAAAGAACAGTACGGAGAACCGGGTCGATAGGCAAATAAAGAAACGATCAAAGAAATGAAACTTGGGGCAAAACCTTTTAATTATGGAAGACAACTTATAAAACAACACAAACCTTCTTCTTCTGGAATTTGTAAACGGAAAAACCAACTTCAGAGAAGAAGTTTTTCTCCCTTCTTCCCTTCGCCAATCCTTCAAACAGCATTGTGACGATTCGCTCCTTCCGCTGATTTTTCTTCGTTTTCTTATTCGACAAATTCAAGCCCAGGTAAGGACTTCTAGTTCTAAAGTTTAAATGTTGTATACGTGGATGTTGAAACGCGAACACAGGTTGGAATCAAATCGGTTATCGTGTTCTGACTTAATAAGAGTATTTATGGTGGATGGTACGAGTTAGCGGGAATAATGGAGGTTGTTGAAAAGTTTGGTTGCTGTTGGAGATTTTAAAAAGCCCCAGTAATGGAGGTTTGGAAGCACGAGATGAAATAATCGACAAAATGCCTCAATGAATTAAATTTAAGTTTTAGGAAATGTCTTTAGTTAAGTTCGTTATTTAGTTTGAGGTTAGCGCGTGAACACTCTCGATTAAGACGATTATTATAACTTGCTCAGGTGATTCAACACGTGAACGGAGCTTGAATTGCAAGGAAAGTTTGCGGGGGGAGGTAAGTCTCTGACTTACTCTGGCGATTGGCTTACAGTACGTCGATGTCGCGTCGAGGATATTCGTGAAATTGTTTGTTAAATTGCTTTGGTTGGGGTAAGTTCGGTTTAGCGTTTTTTATAAGTATGTTGTTATGTCTTGATGGTACCCATGTTGGGTGTTTACTTATTGTGTATACCTGTTCCATACATCACGTATTTTAATCATACATGAAATGAATTTCCGCACTATGTTTTCAGGGAAAAGCGATTGTGGTCGAAAGGGGGCTATCGATCTATTGTGTAGCGACCTACGGGTCTGTCACAATACCACAATAAATGTAATGAAATTAAAAATACGTAATTGTTATCTGGTCACGCGAGGTGGGGTGCAGGCATGGCTGTACGGAGTAAGAATCGCTCCCCGCCGCTAGTGGAAGAGATTTGTCCAACCGCAGGTAACGCCAGAACGTTCGGCCAGGTGATTTTCTGACCATTCTCATTGTTACCCTTTATTTAACCTTTATGATTAAATTTAATGTTGAGGCAAATTCATTACAAGTTGAGTAAACTAGGTTGAGTGGCAATTTTGTAATAAAGACTGAAGGATTAGGTATAAATAGAAAATGGAAACCTTAAATCTCATTTAAACCTCACTGCAGCCGACATTTCCTCTCGGCGACTCCCTTCTTCTCTGGAACTTTCTTCCTCCCCAGCAACTGGTTTTCCAGCCTCTACTCCGGTAACCCGCATTCTAGGTAAGATTTTGACAATGTAGATGCCGGGTAGTCATTTAGAACTCTGTTTTCAGTTGAACTTGTACTTTCGAGTTCTTCAATGGCTAAGTCAGTTGGTTATCGTTCCTTATCTTCATTTGGTAATGCCACCTTTAAATCGATTCTGGACCTTTTATATAACCGACCCCGTTTAATCGATAGCTATATCTAGCTGTTTCGGTTTTGGATTTCAGACTGCACAGAGAACCTTAGCTGCTAGATTCTAGGATGACTTTCGATTAAAACTTTTAGGACTTGATTTTAACTACTATAATGTGGAATGTTTTAGGTGAAGAAGTTGAAGAGAAAGTGATTCAAGTTGCTAAGGATCCAGGTAAGTGAATGTACTAAGTTTCCGGCCAATAGGGCCCTACATCAAAGGACTATGTTAGATTTAGTGAACGTTGTCTTCTATATGTTTGATGAAATGTCGATGGATATGGTTATGTTATTCTGATGTTCTCCCTGTCTTAGTTCGATGATTAAGTGCATTTATGTTATGCATCATGTTTTACTTCTCAAGCATATGAAAATGTTTTGAAATATGTTTTCTCATGAATAAAATAAGAAGAATAAAACTATGCAACGTGGTTAAGTGAGGGTTGGGGGTGGTTCGGCGTATGTCACAGTCCGCAGTAGGACATATGAATACGACCCGCAGTAGGGACCATGATCAAACTCACTGTCGAACCCCCTTTACCGGCACAATCCTCCCTTAACCACATAATGTAATGAAGGAATATGAATGATGAAAGGAATGATGAATATGAGCATGTCTACGAATGATGATTATGAACAATGAATACGAGATACGATTATGAATGATGATTAAGAACAAGTACGTGAAAAGAAAAGACTTATGAGCATGTTTTTTCCTCAAGTTATGCATTCATGAACTCATAATAGTTTGCATTCCTTACTAAGCCTTAGGCTTACAGTTACACCTTACGATGTAGGTGAAGAATATCAGGTGAGGAATACAAAGTTGAGGATGAAGTTTAAGCTGGTTGCTGGAAGGCGCTCAGGTGGAAAGTCTGTGGCTGGATGGCGATTATGACCCTCTGGTTTTACTCTTAAGGTTTAATGATAACTATGAACATAAAAGTTTAAGTAGGATGATGTTACTTATGATTATGGAGCTTGAACTTGTCTAGCTTGAATACTGATTATGAGTATATTATAAGAATATAGAATGAGTGATTTTAACTAAGTCTTCCGCTGTATGAGTTTTAATGAATCTGTGGTTTATTCTGTTGGTGTCCCGGTATTAAGTTTGAAGTTATGATATTTGTGCTGCCGGTAGACGAAATGTATTTGTCTATCGGAAGGTGTGAGTGTTATTATGGAGTTTAGAAATCAGTAGATGAAGTTTGCTTGTCTACCGGAAGAAGAAGATGTTAGGTTAATGTTTAGTAGTCGGTAGATGAAAGTACTTGTCTATCGGCAGGAGATGTGTTATTTTGAAGTGTAGAAATCGACAGGAGGATTGTGATGGGAGTCGGGTAAGTCTGTCTTCCGGAGGACGTCATCGGAAGAGGAAAAGTATTTGTCTTCCGGCTGACGTCATCAGCATACGATATGCCTAGAGATCGGCATGTGTAGTAGGTCAAGATACCGGAAGATGGAAATGTCATTCCGCCTTACCAGAAGATGTAGTGCCACGTCATCGGCAGATGATGTGAGTTAATCTACCAGAAGATGTAGTGCCACGTCATCGGCAGATGATGTGAGTTAATCTATCGGAAGATGTAGTATAAATGCCATCGGCAGATGTTGTGTGTTGCCATCGGCAGATGGAGTGCCTTGTCATCGGTAGATAAGTCAGTCTTTTGTCGTTGTAATTGAGTGATGATTTAATTGGTCACGCGTGATGCACGTGACCGCCGGCAGATGCAAATATGTGTGCCTGCCGATAGATGTCTAATGAATCATGTGAGATGCACGTGCAGGCCGGTAGAACAACTGGATGTTTGTCGTTTAGCGACCGGCAGGAGTGAAAGCTAAATGTGGTTGTTCAGCGAACTTAAGTTAAGTTAGAATGAGATTTGATATATATATAAAAAAAATATATACACCGATTACAGAGGTATAAAAGTACGGATAAGTTTAAAGGAAAGTCATGACACGTGACGATCCTCCTCGGGTCGTTACAATTATGGTATCAAAGCTAAACCAGGTTCTAAAATCGGTTCTGTAGACTGCCTTCCAGCACAGATTGCCACCTGAGTACTCTCCAACAACTGTAAGTGTTTACGATTCTAGTGATGTCATTATGTTAAGATGTGTTTCTATTATTGTTTAGGAATCTCAAGATGGTAAGAGGTCAACAGAGGGAAGACAACGTGGATAGTACCACCGTTGCTCAGCTAATAGAATTAGTTAATCGCCAATCACGACAAATAGAGCAACTAGTGATTACTAGAGAAGAGCTTGGGAACTCCAGCTCTAATGTAACTCATGATCATGGGGGTGAGCGCTTCCACAGGCTCAGACCCCCGACATTCAATGGCCAAGTTTCTGACCCTATTTATGCTGAGGAATGGATCCGAAAAGTAGAGGACATGTTTAAGTATGCGAAAGTTGATGAAGGAGATAGAGTCACCTATGCTGTCTATCATTTGGAGCTGAATGCAAGGCATTGGTGGGATTCTCTTCAGAGACTATGACTTGGGATATGTTTAAGACTGCCTTCTTTGACAAGTACTTCAATAGGACCGTTCAGGCCAGCAAGAAGAAAGAATTCATGAACCTGCGGCAAACTGGCTCTGTGACGGATTATATATGCAAATTCGATGCTTTGTCACGGTTTGCTCCCCGACTGGTTGAGAATGATGAAGACAAGATTTACCAATTTGTTCAAGGACTGAAGCCGAGTTTGTATGTGAAGGTAAAGACTTCTGGGATACACAATATACCTTATGGCGAAGTGACGGCTAAGGCCCTGGAATTGGAGGAGGCTGAGATGACAGCTTATGCACAGCGTGAACAGCCAAGGAAGTTCACTAAGGAGACTCAACCACCACCACGGCAGAACAAGGGATGGCAACCCCAGCAGAACAGAAACCAGCAACAACAACAGCAAGGTGTTAAGAGATCCTTCAATCCAAGTGATGACCAAGGAAGAGGAAAGCGACCTTCGGCTCCCCTATGTTCCAACTGTCAGAAGAATCACCATGGGGAGTGCAAGCTGCACTCTGGCCGTTGCTATAGATACGACAAGGTTGGACACATAGCCAGAGACTGCCCGATGCCATCAGACCCGAATCGAATTAGAGTTGCACCAAGAGTCTATGCTATGACGGAGGATGAAGATGTTGAACCACACACGGTCATATCAGGTACCATTATGGTTTGTGGTTTTTCTGCTTATACACTTATTGATACGGGAGCCACACACTCATTCATAGCAACCCTGTTTGTGTGTAAACATAAGTTAGAACTTTCGCCAGTTGATAAACCGTATAGAGTTATGTTACCATCAGGGAAGTCTTTACATTCTGAGCAAATGTTGAAGGGTGATGTTTTGTCCTTAGGAGATAAGGAGCTATATGTAGAACTGATTATGATTGACATGAAAGGATATGAGATTATTTTAGGAATGGATTGGTTATTTAGGCATTATGCCACGATTAGTTGTAGGTCTGGCCTAGTTGATTTCCGACCCCCAAATTGGAGATCGGTATACCTTCCAAGCTATTCCAAAGATGAGTAAGATACCAATCATATCCTCATTAGTGACTCAACGGTTACTGAAGAGTGGTTGCTTGAGTTACCTAGCTAACATAATGGATGTCCGAGTAAAGAATAAAGTGGAATTACAAGGTATTCCTACCGTACGAGAGTTTCCTGAAGCATTCTTGGACGACTTACCGGGACTACCACCGATAGAGAGATAGAATTTGTGATTGATACATACCCCGAGGCATTACCTGTGTCTAAGAACCCTTATCGAATGGCACCTGTTGAGTTGAAAGAATTAAAGGTCCAACTACAGGAATTAGTTGACAAGGGATTTATACGTTCTAGTAGTTCTCCCTGGGGCGCACCTGTCCTTTTCGTTAAGAAGAAAGATGGTTCTCTTAGAATGTGTATAGACTACAGAGAACTAAATAAGCTGACAGTCAAGAATAAATATCCTTTACCCCGGATTGATGACCTGTTTGACCAACTACAAGGAGCTAAGGTATTCTCAAAGATTGACTTACGTTCGGGTTATTACCAACTGAAAGTTAAGGAAGGAGATATACCAAAGACAGCCTTCAGAACCCGCTACGGACACTATGAATTTCTTGTAATGTCATTTGGACTGACTAACGCGCCTGCAGCTTTCATGGACTTGATGAACCGAGTGTTTCGTGAGTACCTGGATAAGTTTGTAATTGTGTTATAGATGACATTTTAATATACTCACAGACTGAAACCGACCATGCAGAACATTTGAGAATAGTATTATCAACCTTAAAACAGCAGCAGCTTTATGCCAAATTGTCCAAATGTGAATTTTGGCTGGATAAGGTCAACTTTTTAGGTCATGTCATTTCTGCTGAGGGCATATCAGTAGATCCAACTAAGGTTCAGGCCGTTAAGGATTGGCCACAGCCAAAGATGTCAGTGAAGTTCGAAGTTTCCTTGGTCTGGCTGGCTACTATAGAAAGTTCATTAAAGGATTCTCTATGATAGCTAAACCTTTGACCAATTTAACCAAGAGGACCTCAAGTACTTTTGGACCGAAGCTTATGAAGATAGCTTCCAATCATTGAAACAGAAGTTAACGACAGCCCCGCTATTAACTCTCCCAACTGAAGAAGGAAAATTTAGTGTTTATTGTGACGCATCCAAGATTGGTTTGGGATGTGTTTTGATGCAAGAAGGTAAAGTTGTGGCGTATGCCTCTAGGCAGCTAAAAGGTTATGAACAGAATTACCCCACTCATGATTAGAGCTAGCTGCAGTTGTTTTTGCTTTAAAAATTTGGAGGCACTACTTGTATGGACAACAGTGCGATGTATTTTCTGACCACAGGAGTTTAAAGTATCTTTTCACCCAAAAGGAATTAAACATGAGACAAAGACGTTGGTTAGAATTTGTTAAGGACTATGACTTTGAAATCAAGTACCACCCGGGTAAGGCTAATGCTGTAGCCGATGCCTTGAGCAGGATGTCAAAGACAATGCAACCCGCAGTGTCAGTTTTGTCCGCACCCTTGAGGACTGAAGTTCAGAAGTTTGAATTGGAACTAGTTCCAGAGTTGTCAGCCTTACTAGCCGATGTTACTATTAGACCAACTATCATAGAAAGAATTAAGGAGGCACAACAGAAAGATTCAAAGGAAAATAGTAGTATGGTGTGTAAGCAGAAGGATGTCTCCTCGGAGTTCAGTCTTACCAAGGATGGTATTCTGATGTTTAGGAATAGGTGGTATATTCCGGATGATAAGGAATTACGTAAGTCGATTTTGGCCGAGGCTCACTCGTCTTCCTTTTCTGTACATCCTGGTAGTACTAAGATGTATCGAGATTTAAGATTACATTATTGGTGGCCGAATATGAAGAGGGATGTTGCCATGTGTGTAGAGTCATGCTTAGTATGTCAGCAAGTTAAAGCAGAGCACCAACGACCAGGAGGTACCCTTCAACCTCTACCTATTCCCGAATGGAAATGGGAACACATAGCTATGGATTTCATTGTAGGATTACCTAAGTCAACTAAGGGACATGATAGTATTTGGGTAGTGATTGATAGACTATCGAAATCGGCTCATTTCTTACCTGTCAAGACAACTTACACAATGGATCAACTTGATAACCTTTATGTCCAAGAAATTATCAGGTTGCATGGGATTCCCGTATCCATAGTCTCTGATCGTGACCCTAGATTCACCTCCCGATTCTGGAAAAGTTTACAAGGTACCTTAGGCACAAAGTTATCCTTCAGCACCGCTTTTCACCCGCAGACAGATGGACAATCCGAGAGAACCATTCAGATACTCGAGGATATGTTAAGGGCATGTGTTCTAGACTTTCAGGCATCTTGGAGTAGACACCTACCTCTGATTGAGTTTTCTTACAACAACAGTTATCAGTCCACAATTGGTATGGCACCCTATGAAGCTTTGTATGGTAGGAAATGCAGGTCACCCTTGTACTGGGATGAAGTTGGTGAAGCGAAGCTATTGGGCCCTGAGATTCTACAACAGATGTCAGATAAGATTACGGTCATTAGGAAAAGGATGTTAACTGCACAAAGTCGACAGAAGAGTTATGCGGACCAAAGAAGAAGAGATCTTGAGTTTTCTGTTGGTGATGAAGTTTCCTGAAGATTTCACCATTTAGAGGAGTCTTAAGATTTGGTAAGAAGGGAAAGCTTAATCCACGATTCGTTGGACCATTCCCTGTCTTAGCAAGAATTGGCAGTACAGCCTATAGGTTACTTTTGCCTCCATCTTTGGAAAAGGTTCACAATGTCTTTCATGTGTCTATGCTAAGGAAATGCATACGTGATCCGACTCAAGTTGTTTAAACCAATGGAAATTGAAGTTGAGCCTAATTTGGTGTATGAAGAGAAACCAGTACAAATTTTGGATTCTGCAGTGAAGACTCTAAGGAATAAGGAAATCTTGTTGGTTAAGGTTTTGTGGAAGAATCATGGTATTGAAGAAGCTACATTGGAACTGCAGCAGGATATGTTGGACAAGTATCCAGAACTCTTTGCTTGACCAATTTTCGGGGACGAAAATTTTGTTTAAGGAGGGGTGGATGTAACGCCCGACATTTCGGCCAGGTGATTTTCTGACCATTCTCATTGTTACCCTTTATTTAACCTTTATGATTAAATTTAATGTTGAGGCAAATTCATTACAAGTTGAGTAAAACTAGGTTGAGTGGCAATTTTGTAATAAAGACTGAAGGATTAGGTATAAATAGAAAATGGAAACCTTAAATCTCATTTAAACCTCACTGCAGCCGACATTTCCTCTCGGCGACTCCCTTCTTCTCTGGAACTTTCTTCCTCCCCAGCAACTGGTTTTCCAGCCTCTACTCCGGTAACCCGCATTCTAGGTAAGATTTTGACAATGTAGATGCCGGGTAGTCATTTAGAACTCTGTTTTCAGTTGAACTTGTACTTTCGAGTTCTTCAATGGCTAAGTCAGTTGGTTATCGTTCCTTATCTTCATTTGGTAATGCCACCTTTAAATCGATTCTGGACCTTTTATATAACCGACCCCGTTTAATCGATAGCTATATCTAGCTGTTTCGGTTTTGGATTTCAAACTGCACAGAGAACCTTAGCTGCTAGATTCTAGGATGACTTTCGATTAAAACTTTTAGGACTTGATTTTAACTACTATAATGTGGAATGTTTTAGGTGAAGAAGTTGAAGAGAAAGTGATTCAAGTTGCTAAGGATCCAGGTAAGTGAATGTACTAAGTTTCCGGCCAATAGGGCCCTACATCAAAGGACTATGTTAGATTTAGTGAACGTTGTCTTCTATATGTTTGATGAAATGTCGATGGATATGGTTATGTTATTCTGATGTTCTCCCCTGTCTTAGTTCGATGATTAAGTGCATTTATGTTATGCATCATGTTTTACTTCTCAAGCATATGAAAATGTTTTGAAATATGTTTTCTCATGAATAAAATAAGAAGATAAAACTTATGCAACGTGGTTAAGTGAAGGTTGGGGGTGGTTCGGCGTATGTCACAGTCCGCAGTAGGACATATGAATACGACCCGCAGTAGGGACCATGATCAAACTCACTGTCGAACCCCCTTTACCGGCACAAATCCTCCCTTAAACCACATAATGTAATGAAGAATATGAATGATGAAAGGAATGATGAATATGAGCATGTCTACGAATGATGATTATGAACAATGAATACGAGATACGATTATGAATGATGATTAAGAACAAGTACGTGAAAAGAAAAGACTTATGAGCATGTTTTTCTCCAAGTTATGCATTCATGAACTCATAATAGTTTGCATTCCTTACTAAGCCTTAGGCTTACAGTTACACCTTACGATGTAGGTGAAGAAATATCAGGTGAGGAATACAAAGTTGAGGATGAAGTTTAAGCTGGTTGCTGGAAGGCGCTCAGGGTGGAAAGTCTGTGGCTGGATGGCGATTATGACCCTCTGGTTTTACTCTTAAGGTTTTAATGATAACTATGAACATAAAAGTTTAAGTAGGATGATGTTACTTATGATTATGGAGCTTGAACTTGTCTAGCTTGAATACTGATTATGAGTATATTATAAGAATATAGAATGAGTGATTTTAACTAAGTCTTCCGCTGTATGAGTTTTAATGAATCTGTGGTTTATTCTGTTGGTGTCCCGGTATTAAGTTTGAAGTTATGATATTTGTGCTGCCGGTAGACGAAATGTATTTGTCTATCGGAAGGTGTGAGTGTTATTATGGAGTTTAGAAATCAGTAGATGAAGTTTGCTTGTCTACCGGAAGAAGAAGATGTTAGGTTAATGTTTAGTAGTCGGTAGATGAAAGTACTTGTCTATCGGCAGGAGATGTGTTATTTTGAAGTGTAGAAATCGACAGGAGGATTGTGATGGGAGTCGGGTAAGTCTGTCTTCCGGAGGACGTCATCGGAAGAGGAAAAGTATTTGTCTTCCGGCTGACGTCATCAGCATACGATATGCCTAGAGATCGGCATGTGTAGTAGGTCAAGATACCGGAAGATGGAAATGTCATTCCGCCTTACCAGAAGATGTAGTGCCACGTCATCGGCAGATGATGTGAGTTAATCTACCAGAAGATGTAGTGCCACGTCATCGGCAGATGATGTGAGTTAATCTATCGGAAGATGTAGTATAAATGCCATCGGCAGATGTTGTGTGTTGCCATCGGCAGATGGAGTGCCTTGTCATCGGTAGATAAGTCAGTCTTTTGTCGTTGTAATTGAGTGATGATTTAATTGGTCACGCGTGATGCACGTGACCGCCGGCAGATGCAAATATGTGTGCCTGCCGATAGATGTCTAATGAATCATGTGAGATGCACGTGCAGGCCGGTAGAACAACTGGATGTTTGTCGTTTAGCGACCGGCAGGAGTGAAAGCTAAATGTGGTTGTTCAGCGAACTTAAGTTAAGTTAGAATGAGATTTGATATATATATAAAAAAAAAATATATACACCGATTACAGAGGTATAAAAGTACGGATAAGTTTAAAGGAAAGTCATGACACGTGACGATCCTCCTCGGGTCGTTACAGTAGTAAATGAGGTTTAAGGTTTCCATTTCCTATTTATACTTAATCCATCAATTCTAATTACAAAACTGCCACCTAACCTAATTTTAATCAACTTGTAATAAATTTGTCTTAACATTAAATTTAAATCATAACGGTTAAATAAGAGGGTGACAATGAAAATGGTCAGAAAATCACCTGGCCGAAATGTCGGGTGTTACATGCAAGGCTATGGTAAACATCTTTCTATGTTTTGACTTGAGGGTCTATTTACACCTTGTAACACTATGAGTGTAATGAGTGAATCCATGGTGAGTATTTTTTATTTTATTGCATTAAAGATTGATGAGGAGCTTGTTTATTTGTGGTAGTTTGCAATGGCTCATTTTATGAATGACTTTTATGTATTACTGAATTATTTATTTCTAGTCAAGGGATTAATTGAAGTTTTTATTATCCAAAGAACTGTGAGATCTACATTTTCATTATTTTTTTCTTATTAAATATTCATATATATTGTTTATATCATATCATTATTTTTTTTTGTGGATTGTTTGAACTAGCTATTCTTCAAATTCTCAATTTAAGAGACAACCAATTAGGAACTTTAAATCTGTAATTCGTTAAAGGTTCTAATATATGTGATAAATGACTAAGGTTATGAAGTTGTATAAATTATACACCCTTGTATAGATATTTTGCTAGAATTTGGTCTCTCTAATTCTTAATGCTATTGATAAATAAAACCTTGAGACTGTCTCTTTAAAATTATTTGTTAATAAGAGAGTTAATCATAGAGTGTCTCTTACTTATAGAAACTAAGGAGATATTGAGTTATTAGAGCGTCTCGATAAAAACAATAAATTTATTCAAGAAGATTAAAAATTGATTCATGTTTCAATGAACAATTTACCGACTCAAAAATAGAAATCACCCATTGACTAGATAATCATGCTTCATTGCAATCCTATTTTATTGTTACTGCTTAATTTCATTTCTCAAAACTCAAAATCTCATTCAATGTACCGTAGCATGTTACGTTTGGAGGAACGTTATCATTTGGTTATGTTTCAGTGTTAAGAGGATGGTATTAATGACTTGGATGAGGAAAAGTTTATTGATTCCTAAGGATTTAGTAAGTTTGATTGAGAAGTTTTAATCTCAGTGAAGTAGGATCAAAACATAACTTAATAAAAATAAATAAAATTTCAAAACAACAAATCTGAAGTGTCGACCTATGTACAGTAAGGGTCTACTTGTGGAATCCAAAAATGAGATAGAGAGCTCAAAGTCTTGACCTATGAACAGTAAGGGTCAACATTTCCCCTCTAAATGTTGAAATTTGAAGCAAAATTGAAGAGAATATGCTTGAAGTGTCGACCATAACATTAAAAGTGTCGAAGAGAAAGTCTAAAAACCCACTGACTTAGACTTAAATTAGGTTTAAAATCATAATTATTACTTTAATAAATCTATTTCTTGATGACCAAGGTATTATGGTGAGGTGGAGGCACAAAACGAGCAAGTCGTGACTAATATGTTGATTTGTCAACACCTCCTTCTTCTCTCCTCACTATAAATAAAGTTGTATTCTTGTTATTCTTTCTTATACCTTCTAAGCTTAGAAGCCACAAAATTGCAGTTTCCTTCTTCCATTTTGAAGGCAAGGTAAGCCTTATTTTGAAGTTTTTGATTTTTAATTCATAATACATGATAATCTCTACATGAAAAGTAATAAATTAAGGGTATTATGAAGAAGTTTTCAAGAAAGTTGTATTGGATTTCAAGATTTCCGATTTGATTCATCATTTTATGCTTTGGAAAGTATTAAAATGTTTTTGACATGTTTATGCAATTATTGTGAGATTGGTTAAAAATCTTGAAAAAACTGTGCAATTATGGTTTGTGAAGATCGATGACCCATTGACTGAACTTCTAAATTTATGATATTTTTGTAACGCCCCGAACCCGCCCCGGCTCGGTGCGCTACGTTTGCAAACCAACTCCGCGTTTAAAACATTGTTTAAAATAATTTTCGTAAATTTTTCGACTTGGTTTTCGGGTTTTTCGAACCCTCGAAATTTATTGGAAAACGGGCTCAAAATACGTTTAAAATACTTCGGAAAATGTCGGGTCAAAACATTTTAGAAATCGGGAAAAATTTAAAAAAACAAAAAAATTGCCTTAAAAGGCTGCTGGGCGCGCAGCTGGGCGCGCAGCTGGGCGCCAGGCGCCCAGGCAGCGCGCTGCGTGAGCAGCACGCGCGCGCTGCTTGTGCGCTAAGC
This sequence comes from Begonia masoniana, assembly GCA_022432975.1. Lineage (NCBI taxonomy): Eukaryota > Viridiplantae > Streptophyta > Magnoliopsida > Cucurbitales > Begoniaceae > Begonia > Begonia masoniana. The sequence goes on from CM039502.1 coordinate 48,911,475, forward strand.
GCGCTGTACGCGCTGCACGCGCGCTGGGGCGCACCAGCGCGCCCCAGCTCTTGGCTACCACGATCGATCGTGGCTATATGCCCGATCGATCGGGCATTCTCAGGTTTTTTTCACCCAGAAACTTCCCGACCGCGACCGATCGCGCCCCGGGCCCGACCGATCGGGCCGGCTCGGGTTTTTCACCCCCAAAGACACTTAAAAACACCCAAAACTTCCCATTTTAACCTCACTTCACCTCTCTTCACATTTCTACACTTTTCTACAATCCCGACACCGCCAAAAATTCCGAAATTTTTACCATATCGTCCCGACGCATAAATCTTCAATCCCCGTGAAAATCTCGGAAAAAACGAATTAAAACGCCTAACAAAAAAATAGCGAAGGCAACCCGACATGTCAAATTTTTAAACCAAAAATCGACAATATAGCGGCTAAATTTTCAAAATCCAAAACCTGAGAAACATTGTTGTTAAAATGCGATTTAAAACAACCAATTAACCAGATAACTCCAAACTATATACATCAAACCCAATTCAACCAAACGACCTAAAATCCATTCCGACCATAACATTCACAAGTCACCACAAACACACACCAAACATCTATACACACCGAACCAAAGTACTCAAAACCTATCCAAACCATCAACAACCAAAATATTCACAAACCCACTCCTATTCACAAAACATGCAATACCACAACCCTTGCCAAGGACTAGGTCGAAGCGCCCCGACAAATGGCCTGCACCGACGAGCTCCGTGTATCCCCGACTGGTGCTACTCCTAATCCACGTTATCGAGATCACCTGAGAGTACTTCGTCACCTACACCACAGAACACACACGCACACGTAAGCTTACGCTTAGCAAGTAGGGGTAACAAATATAAACAAGCACAATGCACACACACCCACACGCAACTCTAACACAACAATACAACACCACTCAACACAACAACGCAACACAACCCTAAGAAAACTGCCTGCATCGAAAGATGCTTTACACTTTAACCGACTATCACACGACACGACATCCCAATGTAACTCAACAAACCGACTTAACATAACACGACAACACGACCAAACAATACTAGTTGCCCGCACCCGAAAGGATGCCTTAGTTGCCCGCACCGAAGTGCCTTAGTTGCCCGCCCCGAAGGGCCTTAGTTGCCCGCACCGAAGTGCCTTAGTTGCCCGCCCCGAAGGGCCTTAGTTGCCCGCCCCGAAGGGCCTTAGTTGCCCGCCCCGAAGGGCCTTAGTTGCCCGCACCGAAGTGCCTTAGTTGCCCGCCCCGAAGGGCCTTAGTTGCCCGCACCGAAGTGCCTTAGTTGCCCGCCCCGAAGGGCCTTACTCACGACAAACAATGCAACACAACACACAACGCACTTAACAACACGACACAACCCAACATGATAACACAATATCACACGGCAACACAATGCAACACAACACTAAGCAACACAATAACTCAACGTCACAACCCAACATGACAACACAACTCCAAACAAAACAATAACTCAACGTCACAACCCAACATGACAACACAACTCCAAACAAAACAATAACTCAACGTCACAACCCAACATGACAACACAACTCCAAACAAAACAATAACTCAACGTACACGAAGTAAAGCAATAACAAATAAACCCTACCGTCCTGTGGTGTAGGATATCGCCCTCATTACTATGAGGTTCAGCAAATTCCTCCAAAGAAAAAGAATGCAAGGAAGGAGATTTCTAAAGGGTGAGCAGTCTAAAAAAGACAAGGAGATCACATGTTTTAGGTGTGGAAAGACTGGCCATATGAAGGCAGATTGTCCACAAGCAAAGAAGTATCCGAAGAAATTCAAGAAGAAGGCTATGTAGGCCACTTGGGATGACAGTGAAAGTGACACCTCCTCTTTAGAAGATGAGGAAGTAGCCAATCTGTGCTTCATGGCACATGAGGATAAGGTAAATCCTTCTTCTGCCACTACTTTAAGTGATAGTGAAAGCGATAATGATGATGGAGAATTAATTGATGCATTTAATGATTTAGTTAAACAATTTGGCATGCTAAAAACTAAATACAATCTGTTAAAAAAGGAAAATGTCAGTATGTCAGAAAAGCATGCCAATGAATGTAATCAGCATGAAAAGGAAGTCTCTGTACTTAAAAAGAAAAATGAGACGTTAAATAGACTTGTTCTGAATTTCACTGAAGGTAGTAAAAATCTGAACATGTTATTGAGCAGCCAGAGAGTGCAGTTTGATAAAACTAGCCTAGGATATGACGGGATTAGTAAAAAGAAAACATATAAAAAGCTTTTTGTTAAATCCACTATCTGTCATGCATGCAATGAAGTAGGACATAAATCATTTGTATGTCCTTTAAAAACAAATAATATGAAAACTGGCAGTAAGTTGCAATGGGTTCCCAAAGGAACCAAAACTAACACTAGGACCCAAAAGATTTGGGTACCTAACAAGACTACTTGATCTCTGTTTTGCAGGATGATGTGTCTCCAATAAGGAATCAGTGGTACCTGGACAGTGGCTGTTCTAGGCACATGACTGGAGATGCATCCATGTTTGCTGTTGTCAACAAAAAGAAAGGTAATGTCACTTTTGGTGGAAACCAGAAGGGTAAAATTGTTGGCATTGGCAATATAGGTAATCCTGATAATATTATTATAGAAAATGTTCTGTTAGTCGAAGGTTTTAAATATAACCTGCTGAGCATCAGTCAATTATGTGATAAGGGTTACAAAGTAGTCTTCAAGAAAAATTCCTGTATTATTAAGGATATATCTAATAGCAAAGTTCTCTTTACTAGCTTCAGAAAAGAGAATATCTATGTTATTGACTTAGATAACTTTGTTTGTGATAATGAAAAATGCTTTGCTGTGAATTCTTCTAATGACTACTGGATTTGGCATAGGAGATTAGGTCACGTAGGAATGGATACCTTAGCTAAGATTACTAAGGAGAATTTAGTTAGAGGAATCCCTAAGATATCCTTTGTGAAGGATAAGGTCTGTGATGCCTGTCAAATGGGTAAGCAGATCAAAAGTTCCCTTGCATCAAAGAATGCATTTTCCACTTCAAAGCCTCTCCAACTCCTTCATATGGACCTCTTCGGTCCTTTCAATATAGCCAGCCTAGGTGGCAAATTCTATGCCTTTGTTATTGTTGATGACTTCTCTAGATTCACCTGGGTACATTTTCTGAAGTCAAAGGATGAGACTTTTGATACATTTTCTAGTTTTAGGAAAAGAGTTCAAAATGAAAAGGAGCTCACCATTATTGCTATTCGTAGTGATCATGGTGGAGAATTTGAAAATGAAAAATTCGAACTCTTGTGTCTCAAGTATGGAATTGAGCACAATTTCTCTTCTCCTAGGACTCCTCAGCAAAATGGTGTTGTTGAGAGGAAGAATAGATCTCTCCAAGAGCTTGCTAGGACTATGCTTAATGAGAATTCTCTTCCTAAGTATTGCTGGGCTGAAGCTGTTGCTACTGCCTGCTATGTGCTTAATCAGGTCTCCATAAGACCTATTCTTGAGAAAACTCCATATGAGCTCTGGAGTGGAAAAACTCCTTCTGTTAAATACTTTAGAGCCTTTGGCAGCAAATGTTTCAGACTAAACACTAAGGATAACTTAGGAAAATTCGATTCCAAATCTGATCTTGGAATTTTTCTGGGTTATTCCCTCTCCAGCAAAGCTTATAGAGTATTCAATAGGAGAACTCTAGTTATTGAGGAATCAGTTCATGTTAACTTTGATGAGTCCCCTCATCCCACAATCAATGTGGATGAGGATGATTCTTTGGATAATCAACTAGATTCCCTTTCTTTAGAAAAGCCTAGTGATCCTCCTCAAGTAGAAAAATCTCTAGAACCTTCCTCAACTTCTCTAGATATTATTCCTGTCAAGGATGAAAATCCTGCTCTTCCTAGAGATTGAAAATATGTCAGAAACCATCCAATAGATGAAGTTTTAGGTGATCCTTCTTTAGGAGTTAAGACTAGAGTTTCTCTTAGGAATTTTTGTGCCAATGTGGCATTCATTTCACAAGTAGAGCCTAAGAAATTTGATGAAGCCGAAGGTGATGAAAATTAGATTCTGGCCATGCAAGAAGAGTTAAATCAATTTGAAAGGAGCAAGGTATGGGAACTTGTTCCAAGGCCTAAGGATCATCCCATTATTGGAACTAAATGGGTTTACAAGAACAAATTAGATGAAAATGGGATTGTGGTTAGAAATAAGGCTAGACTGGTTGCTAAAGGTTACAATCAAGAAGAAGGAATAGATTTTGAGGAAACCTTTGCACCTGTTGCTAGATTAGAGTCAATTAGGATGCTTCTAGCTTATGCCTGCTACAAAAACTTCACACTCTTCCAAATGGATGTGAAGAGTGCTTTCTTAAATGGTTATATTCAGGAAGAAGTTTATGTAGAATAGCCTTTAGGATTTGAAGATTTTGCAAAACCTGATTATGTGTATAAACTTAAGAAGGCTCTTTATGGACTTAAGCAAGCTCCTAGAGCTTGGTATGATAGGTTGAGGAACTTCCTTGAAGAAAGGAATTTCAAAAAGGGTAACACCGACTCAACTCTATTTACCGTGCAAAAGGATAAAGACATTTTGTTGGTTCAAATCTATGTCGATGACATTATTTTTGGATCTACTAATGTCAAAATGTGTAATGAGTTTTCCTCCCTCATGCAAAGTGAATTTGAAATGAGTATGATGGGGGAGTTAAAATTCTTCTTAGGATTTCAAATCAGTCAATCTCCTGATGGAATTTTCTTCTGTCAAGAAAAATACATCAAGGAACTTCTAAAGAAATTTGGATTAGAATCTGTCAAATCTTCCAAAACTCCCATGAGTACCACTACTAAATTGGACAAGGATGAAAATGGTATAAGTGTGGATATCAAAAAGTATCGTGGTATGATTGGATCTTTGTTATATCTGACTGCTAGTAAGCCAGATATACTCTTTAGTGTTTGTCTTTGTGCTAGATTTCAGGCAGCTCCTAAGGAATCTAACTTAACTGCTGTCAAAAGGATTTTTAGATATTTAAGTGGGACACCTGACTTAGGATTATGGTATCCGAAGGGCACCTCTTTTGATCTGATTGGTTACTCAGACTCTGACTATGCTGGTAGTCTTGTTGATAGGAAAAGCACCAGTGGAACATGTCAGTTCCTTGGTGAATCCCTTGTCTCTTGGTTTTCCAAGAAACAGAATTCTGTTGCATTGTCAACTGCAGAAAGTGAATAGATTGCTGCTGGCAGTTGTTGTACACAAATGTTATGGATGAAACAGACTTTGGAGGATTACAATCTCTTTTATGATAGGATTCCTATTCGGTGTGATAACACCAGTGCTATCAACATTTCCAAAAATCCTATTCAGCCTTCTAGAACCAAGCATATTGATGTAAGATATCATTTCATCCGTGATCATGTTCAAAGAGGTGATATTTCGTTGGAATTTGTTAATTCTGTGGATCAATTGGCAGACATTTTTACAAAACCTTTGGATGAGAAAACCTTCTGTGGTATTAGAATAAGATTAGGTCTTTTCAAGTATGAGAAAAGTTAAGGCTTTCTTCTCTTTTTCTGTCTTTGTTATTCACATCATCCGGTCCTTTTAATATTCACTGGAAGATGTCTTTGTATCGGATGATCTAATCTTTAATCTGATGACACGTGTAACCCATCGGGCCTTGTTCAACTTCCACGTTTGTCTCTTTCTAATCAGGCGATGCCCTTAATCCATTTAAATTATTTTTTCTTTACAAAGACGTTTCAACTTTTGCGCTCTCTCATTTGTTTTGCTCTGCCAGACTTCGTTCCTCCTTTCCAAAACCCCTATCTCCTACGAGTCTTTGCTCGGTCAGCTTCCTTAAACATTTCGATGGAATCCTCCCATAGAGCTGGTAAAGAACCCGCAGCCAAGAAGGTCAAAACTTCCGCTCAAAAACCTCGAGAAATTCCTCGAGCAAATAGTTGGCCGTCAGTATATTTCGTCAATGAGACTGCTGAAACCAGGTATCACGACAACTTTAAGGATAAGAAATTGATTCCAAGTCGTGGTATTGTTTCAGATACGTTCATTATTGCCTTAAACATTATAGCACCCTTGACTGACCTTGGACTAATAGGGTTGTTTGAAGTAGAATCCTTCTTTCTCCCGACAGCCATTAGAATGTTCTATGCAAATCTTAGTTTTCCTTCTGACCAATCAATCATTTCGAGCTATGTGTATGGAAAGCGCATAGTTCTAACTTCTCAATCCATAAATGAGCTACTGGGATGTCCCCATCTTGATCAACATCCCAAAATCTTTTCAATAGGGCAAGAACCCCCATTCCTTAGAACTCCAGATGGCGAGCAATTTTTGAAGGAAACAGTTCTAGACCCCCACAATATTCCAAATTCCTTGAAGAGCAGACATTTAACAATTAGAGCTCGTCTTCTCCATCAGATGATATGTTATAATGTCCTTCCTAAGGGCGGTCATTATGATGATTTCAGCAGCATGGAATTTGTTATTCTTTTTGCTCTCTATCAAAAGACCCCCCTGGATATAGGCTACATTATTCTGAAAAAGATGATACAGAGTGTTTCCTCAGGGCCTACTTCTTTTCCCTACAACCTCCTCCTCATGAAGATCTTTCAAAAATTTGAGGTTGAATTCCTTGTAGATGAGGATCCTTGCTGTCTCAAACCATCCAGCTACTATTCTAAATCCACTTTGGCAAGGATGGGGATTAAGAGAACACGTCAAGGGAAGTTTGTTTTGGATCAGTCCAAGCAGAGGGCTGCTAAGGTAGTTGTAGCCAGTAGAGGAAAAAGGAAACTGAGTTTGGATGAAGAGTCCTCCATGCAAGAAGGTGGTGGTGACTCTGAGATCCCTGCCTTTGATATTTTCACTCCTCCTTCTCCGGTTTCTCACTCTCACCTTCCTCCACCTGTGCCAAGAGCCCCTGCTCCATCCTTTTTGGCTTCTATTTTTTAGGCCATTTCAGCTCCTTCCTCACTGCCTCCTCCAATACTAGTGAGGCCTTCCTCTCTTCCACCTCCTTGTCAGCCTGCTCCTGCTCCCACTTCTCCTTTCCAACCTCCTTCCCCTTCTCCATCTCAGACCTCAAGCCCCCACTCTCTTCCTCTCGTGCGAAGGTGTCGTGCCCCTTCCTCAAGATCACATGTTTCAGAGGCAATCTCTGCTCCAACCTCTGTGCCTCTTACCATTCCAGCAAATCCTCCTTCTCCTTCTCTCCCTGCACTCTTATTTCCTCCTCTGCCTCAAACCGTCCAACCTATCTCTCCAGTCCTCTCTACTGCTTCTCCACCTCCAGAGGATTCTGTTCTCCCTCTTCCAGACTCACCTCCTCCAAGTCATATTGCTCTTTCGAGTCCACCTTCTCCACCAGTCCAACCCTCTCCACCTTCTACTATGCTCATTCCCTCTCTTGTCCCACTTCCTCCCCTAGCTCTAATGGCTCCTCCAGTCCAGTTATCCTCACCAATTCCATCAGTTACTCCTGCAACTCCAAAGACATATCAAAGGAGATCGTTCATCCGTGAGGAACAGTTTATTGCTTTGCAGTCCCGCATTGACACACTTGAGACAGCCCTTGCTTTGACCATTGATACAAAGATCACTCAACTCAAGGATCAGTTGCGCGAAGATGCTGCTGTGGCTAAAGGACAAATGGATCAAAAATTGGATCGAAATAATACTATCTTCTCTCGTAATCTTCGAGATCTCAAGACTCAAGTTGAAGCTCTTTGCCCTGCACCACATGTACCTCTCTGCCCCACTGAGCCTACATTTGAAGACCTCCTCCTTCCTTTTTGCAGGCCGGAGGTAGTTGAAGATTTTTGAGTGATGCCTTTGGATCTTCAAGAGGCAGAACTGCATTTCAATGTTTCTGCTGCTCCTTCTGTCCCTGCGCCATCCTTCGAGCCCTCCAGTCCAATGGATGCCTCTCCTACTGCTCCTCTGGTAGTGCCTCCCTCTCCTGTTGCTTCTCCAGTCGAGCCTCCTCCGAGTCAGGATCTGGTGGCCTCTCCAGCACCATCTCACCTTCCTGCTCCCTGTACGGACTTGGTGATCTTAGCTTGTTGAATGCAATGTTTCTTCTATTTATCTGATTTTTTTTGTTTTTGATAATGTCAATGGGGGAGAATGGAATGTATTTGATTGAGCATGTTTAGCATGTAGTGAAATTATTTTTTAGGAAACCTTTTATTTTGAAGTTCTGGATATGCTCTGTGTTTGCTTTTGAAGTATGCATTTGCTATGGGGGAGCTAAGACTATGGGGGAGTTATATTTAATCAAATGTATAGGTTGTCATCATCAAAAAGGGAGAGATTGTTGACTTAATTAATGTTTAAGTCTAAATATGTTTTTGATAATGTGATTATATGCACGTAATATAATTTGATTATGATTATTAAATGAGAATAATGAATTATGCATTTGTTTTTAATCTGTTGGAAATACCCTTAATAAGGGTATTTTAGTATCTAATGCATGTGATTAAGTGTACAGGGCTGAAATGTGTTAAACAAAATAACTAAGTCCACCGGTCTCAAAACGACAAGAGCGGAGTCATTTACAAGACTCAATCCACCGGTCACTAGACGACAAGGCGGATGAGCTAAAATGAAGTACTCCACCGCTCGCTAGACGACAAGGCGGATGAGCTAAAATGAAGTACTCCACCGCTCGCTAGACGACAAGGCGGATGAGCTAAAATGAAGTACTCCACCGCTCGCTAGACGACAAGGCGGATGAGCTAAAACGAAGAAGTCCTACGCTCGCTAAACGACAAAGTCGGATGACTTCAACAAATTCCTCTTCCGGTCACTAAACGACAAAGGCGGAAGACGTCTAAGATTTAATCATCCGACAGCGTTTTAAAGCTTTCTCATCCGATGCCGGTTCAAGCATTTGAAGCTTTCTCATCCGATGCCGGTTCAATATTTTCTAGTTGCATCATCCGATGGCGGTTCAAGACTAAATCAGCTTTGTCTTCCGCCAGAATTCAAATTAGCCGCGAAAGCTACAGTGTACCTCGCCCAGATGCTTAAAGTCCAAAGCATTAATGGTGTCGGGCTATTTGCGCTCTCAGAATGCAATGGCTACCTGTTTTTATACGAAAGCTGCTCCAACGGTAACAAAGTTTCCATTATTGGATAAGGAGCATTGAATTCAAGAGCTGATTGAAGACAGAGTATTTAAGCTAAGGTTAGAGCATGAAGATACAACTTTTTGCAAATTTTAATTCGAAGCCCTAATCTGCGACAGTGATAATACTCTGTATTTTCTCTACATCTCCCAATTCGATAACTTGAGATTTAATCTTTGAGAGTGTAGTCTGAGCTTGAACTTTACCAACTCAAATATTTTGTATAAGGCAGTGGATTGTCGCCCGTGAAGAACAATCCTGATTTGTAAAAGGCAGTTGATCAGAGCCCAGAATTCCGATCTGTGTATTCTCGTTGAGGAGAAGGTTAAGGATCTTCAAGGGGTGAACCTTGAAGCGTGGATGTAGGCAAGGTTTGGCCGAACCACGTAAAAATCTCTGTGTGTTAAATTTCTCTCTCTCTCTTTACTTTGATTGCTTGTCTGATTGCTTTTTAGCTTAGAGTCTTACAATAAGGGAGAAATTAACATTAGACTACTTAATTAAGATTTTAAAAAGGGTCTAATTCACCCTCCCCTCTTAGACAATCTCGATCCTACAGTACACGCTTACATCCGTAAACAGCCGTGCCTGATCCCCACCTCGCGTAACCAGATACAGATTACGTAGATTTATTTCGTTCGTTCATTTCATTTTCTTAAACACGTGCCGAATATCATTTTCATGCTATTTTAAAAGACGTGATGCATGAACAATTAAATAGATAAAGTAAACAACCAATATACGTACCATCAAGACGATAAAACATAACCTATACAACGACTAGCCTAATTACCCAACCAAAGCAAATTAAACAATCAATTCACTAAAACTCCTCGACGCGACATCGACGTACGGTGTAAGCCAATCGACCAGAGTAAGTCACGAGAACTTACCTTGTGCACGCTGGACTTCGAGCTCCGTCCACGAGCGTCGTTCGTCTGAGGCAAAACACAACAACTATCGTTAAAATGAGATTAAATTGTTAAACGTCCAAATTTAATGAAACCTTAACTAAGAAAATTTTTCCTAAATTTCTAACTTAACTATTCGAGGCATTTTAACGAACAAAATAACGCCCGATACCTCGAACCACCATTAACAAGTTTTTCTCCAAAACTCAAAAATTCTTCAATCTCTAATATTCGTCCTAAATTGATTAACTTCGTCCAATAACGCTCAATACGTTCATCATATTCACAAATACGACGAACCTATCGATTACAAACCCTAAATCACGTTTTTAACGAAAACCTAAACGGAACCCTAACCGTCAAACTCCGTGAAAACCGAACTATAACGCTCCAAAAGCATAGAATCATACCTAGGGTTGCGAGAGGAGGAGAAAACACGAAGAATGGAAGTCGATCGCAGGAGAAGTCGATCGCAGGAGAAGAAATCATCGGAGAGGAGTCGCCGTGAGAGAATCGCCGGAGGATGCAGGGTAGAGAAAAAGAAGGAAATCGTGAAATGTTGGAGGAAGAAGAGAAATTGTGGATTTTAATAAATTTTTGACTTTGCAAATTACCATTTTGCCCTTCCTTTGTTTTCTATTTGTTTCGTCTTTTGTTTCGTTAATCAGCTAACGATTCGGTTTCTCCTAATTCTCTTATTTCTCCAATCGCTCCAACTTATTATCAGGGTTCCATTAAAATTGTCCGTTCACAAATCGGACCTCGTTTACCATTTTTACTAAAATGTCCTTTATATTACGAGAAACGTAATTCTCATAACATTAGCGTTACAACTCCTAAAATTCCTGAAATTTTCTTAAAATCCATATTAATTATTAAGATTCATATAGCGCTTTCTTTTGGTAAAACAGGCTTCATTTGACATATTTACAAAAATACCATTTACATTAAAATATTTAGATTCCGTACAGCCGGGTATGTAACACCCGGCACTTTGCCATGTAATAGTTTTCCCGGGGTCATTTAACCGCGATTAATATTATATTAATACAATGTATGTTTTGGTTGTAATGATGGAAGGTTTAAGGGAAAACCAAACTAAGTGTGATCAAAACAAGTCAATTAGGTTAAAAGCTAATGGAAGGGTAAATGTGGAAGTAATTAAGGTAGGTGGAAGTAAACCAATGGATGAGTGCCAAGTGGCAACTTGTTGAGGAAGACAAGCCTTCTCTTCCCTCCTACGTGAAAGTTTCCACTTCTCCATCTTCTCTCCCTCTATTTTCTCTCGGCCAGGCGACAAAAGTTCACCCAAACACCTTTGATCTCCTAGGTTTCTCCTTGTTTTCTGCCTAAGGTAAACATCTTCTAATACTAACCCATTTGGACAAGCAAAAAGTATGCGTTTTGCTGAAGTTTTAGGTTAAGGTATTTAGGAGAAAACTCTCGTTTTTTTTGTATGGGAACACATTGTGACTTTCTACATGTCTGAATGGAGTTTTCTGCATAATCTTCCAAGTTATTTGTTAGCATTTGCAGCTGTTTGATACCTCTTCATGCATACTACAGATCCGAGCATTCCAGGGACATTCGAGCATCTGACACCGCAGCAAACAGGTAAGTTCATGCATCTACGTTGGCCCTTAAGGCCCTACAACTCGGAGGTACTAGGTCTGGTTCGGGTAGATAGGTTTTAGGTTATGTTTTAAGTTAAACGTGTTTCCGTTATATTCTGTTTCCTGTTGTATTCATTCTGTCATCTGTGAATGTTAAGTTTAAGCATTTCACTTATTCATGCATACACGTTTCCTGTAAAATCATGCAAATGTTTTCAGCACCGGTTTTGAAGTAAGTAAGATAAAATCTCGTAAAGAAAATGTATGGTTAAGTGTGGACGAGGACTGGCATCCTGTCAAGTACTCTTGTTATGTCCTGAAAGTGGCATGTACATCCTGTTGTGCCAGCTCCTCCTCCCATTTATACCTTCCTGTCCAGTGAAACTAAATGTGAAGTGATGTAATGTTCATGTATTTGAAACGTTCATGCACAGCATATGCACCATTGCATCTCATGTTCTTACTGAGCTCTAAGCTCATAGGTGAACTCCCTGTTGTAGGTACGGATACTCTTGATGAGGACCTTGTGCCTCAAAATGACGAGCTGATGTAGTTGGAGGATCGAGCTCACTGGGGTTGGTTGCTGCAGTCGGATCAATGTCATTCCTGTGAGATTGTATTTTTTTTTTTATGTTAGGTCAAGTCCTGTATAGCTTTTGAAACTTTAAAACCAATGTGTAATCTGTATCTTTATGTTTTCAAAACTCCTGTTGTGAAATTCTGGAATGTAGGTCCTGTCTGTTTAGTTCTGTTGTGAATTATAAACGATGTATAGGTTTTAATGGTGGTGTATTTTAAACCTCTGTATTTGACAGATTGTACCCATATATTTTAAATGTTTTGAAAACATTCTGGAACTGCTTGAGTTCTCCATTTTCAGGTCATGCATGGACAGCTTCTGGTTTTAGAGCTATCCATGCAGTTTGTTTTCTTAGAAATCTGTAAATTTTGAATCGGGTTTGAAGGTTTGAAGCCTTATACCTTCTGTTTTAAAGTTTCCTGTTGGAATGTCCTCCTGTTAAAAAGTGGTCCAATTCTGTCTTTAAAATTAAGTCTTCCGCCTAGTATAAATATGTCTTCCGGTTGACGTCAGCATAAGTCTTCCGCCTAGTGTAAATATGTCTTCCGGTTGACGTCAGCATAAGTCTTCCGCCCAGTTTATTCAGAGTTTCTGTTTTTGTCTTTCGGTTGACGTCATCCATTCTTCCGGCTGACGTCATCGTCTCATCCGATTCTTTCTGCTGTAAACCCTACTGGAATTCTGGGTTTGTTTTTTTAAAACTATGTTAGGATTCTGTATTTTGGGTTGTTGAAAACCCGTAGGAAATTCTGTTGGATATAGATAATGTAAGGTATTCTGTTGGTTAAGCTTTCTCTTGTTAAAACCTCTGTATTCGACAGTTGAACTATGTTTTGAAGTATTCTGGAATTCGTTTGGAATATTTTCTGTAGTCTGTGCATGGACAGCTTCTGGTTTTAGAGCTATCCATGTAGTGTGATTTTTCTTAAGTTTCTGTCATGTTAGAGCCATCCATGTAATTTGTTTTTCCTTAAAATTTCGTCGTGTTTTTCCCGATATGTTCAAAGATCATGTTTTGAATCGTTTTCTGAAGTTTGAAGTTTTCATACATTCTGTTTCCACAACTTTTGTTTTTATGTAATCAAGTTAAAAGTTGCCAGTTTTGTCTTTTAAATTTTTAGTCATCCGGTCACTGTTCACAATTTTAGTCATCCGGTCACTGTTCACGTTTTTAACCAATCCGGTCACTGTTCACACTTTTAGTCATCCGGTCACTGTTCACTTTTTGTCTTATTCTCATTATCCATTATTCACATCCAGCTTAAATGTGTTTTCCGGTTTCACTTCCAGAGAAGGTTTATACTCTCTGTTAAGGTTTTAAAAGTATAAAGTTTTAAAAAAAAAATATGTGCCCGTTTTCTGCAAATGTCCCAGAGTGACGGCTTCGATCCCGGACCCCGATCGGGTTCGGTTTCGGGTCGTCACAGGGTATTACACCGGTTGTAATATTTATCATAAAATAACTCTTTAAATTCCTCCCAAGTCATGCCCCGAATATCATTTGTAGCCTTTACTGTTTCCCACCAGCTTTGGGCACTGTTAGATAGGTGGAAAGTAGCACATTTCACTTTATTTTCTTCTTCCACCTCCGCAACATTAAACATATTCTCAATAGTACATATCCAACTTTCAGCCGTTGTCGGATCAGTCAAACGTCCTTCAAACAGTGGACGCTTTAGTCCTCTAAATCTTTCACCACTTGAGCCCGCTCCTAAGCCGGACCTCGCTGCCAAATTTCCCGATAAACCTTGATTCATAAAAATTTCGAGCAACTGAGATTGAACGTTGAGTAGATCCCGGAGTTGCTTATTAGGATCTTCAGGTTGTTCCGGTTCATTCGGTTCATTCCTAGGTCGTCCGGGTCGTCTTGGTCTTCCTGGGTTCCTTGGCATTTTAATTCTATCCTGTAGAGGTTAGAAAATCTAATCTTAGAAAAGAACAACAAAAGATAAAGAAATACTTACAGTCAATGAAGCACGTTGCATGGCGGCCGGCATTGTCAAGTAATCCTTTGAACGACTCGACCACTTTTTCTCTGATACAACCTTGTAACGCCCCTGAACCCGCCTCGGCTCGATGCGCTACTTTCCTAACACAAACCGCGTTTAAAATAATTTTCGTAAATTATTCGACTCGGTTTTTGGATTTTTCGAACCGTCGAAAAATATTGGAGAACGTGTGTAAAATACATTTAAAATATGTCGGAAAAGGTCGGGTCAAAATATTTTAGAAAAAAATAAATAAATAAATAAAATTTTGGTTTTTGGTGTGCTAGGCACTGCGCGCGCGCGCACTGCGTGCCGAGCGCGCAGCAGCGCGCTGCGTAGCCTCCTGCGCGCACGTAGCGCCAAACGTTCGGCACCCTCTCGGGTGCCAACGCACCTGCATGCCAAATTTTTGACGTTTTTTCCACATTTTCTCACTTTTCTTCATTTTTCTTCAAGCCAACCACCTCTAAAAATTCTAAAATTTTTACCACACAATCCCGACACCCTTAACTCCATGTCCCGTAAAAATCTTGAAAAACCTACTTATAAGGGGAAATAAAAATTTAGAGAAACTAAACCCAATGTCGTTTGTTTTAAAACCAAAACGAGCGGCATAACGCCCTAAATTTCCAAAAAACCAAAACTTGCAAATTTAACTATTGTAAAGACTACTCAAACCATTTGCAAAACAATTTACGAACCATATTCACAACATCGTAAAATTATCTTTATTTACACAACAAAACAACCGAAAATACCAAAACAGAACACTATATATACCCCGTCCTCAAACTCCTAGAGATCCATGGTCGAGGCGCCCTACAACGGCCTGCTCCGACGTGCTCTATGCATGAACGACTGCATCTAGTCCTGGTCCTCACACTCAACCTCACCTGTATATACTTCGTCACCTACACCATAAAACACAAAACGTAAGCCTAATGCTTAGCAAGTAGGGAATGACAAATGCGACAACACAATACAATCAAACCTAACACTCAGTTGTGCTTATTTGCTGTTTATTGCTTTAATTATTTCATAAGTCGTGTGATTTGAGTAGGCACACATCCTATAACCGTCTAGGACGGCCACAATCAAAACTACCAAAGCAAGACCAGACAGCTCTCATCCCATAACCGTCTAGAATGGCCATACATGACCTCCCTCGTCGATCGTAGAATCCTATAACCGTCTAAGAATTCATACTCTCGACCTTTGCGTATTTTAGCCAGTCATCCTTCATAGAGGTCCCCTCGGGGTGCTACACTCCAGCACGTAATCCCGACAAGGCACACTAATCAAGATTTCGTATTTTAGCCGGTCATCTCTCATAGAGGTCCCTTTGGGGTGTTACACACTAGCACGTAATCTCGACAAGGCACACTACTCCAGATGCATTTTACAATCTACTTTATCTGATTACATTTCACGCTCACAACCAAACCATGCAAGAAACTCGTGTAAAACCATGATGCAGTTTAACGAATATGCAACACAACACAACACGACATAAATAACCATTAACCCTACCGTCCTATGATGTAGGCCCGAAGGCGAAAGCATAGTAACCACTACTTACCTGATTGCTCGGCTTTCAATTGCTCACTTCGTCTTATCACTTCACTAGCTTGACGACCTAAAATAACAAAAACTTAACTTGATAAGTCACCAATAAAGTCTAAGAGATTTTCTAACTAAAACTAAACAACACCTAAAACAAATTGCACTCTCAAAACACAAAACCCGAGTTTTACCCAAGTTAACAACATCCAACTTCGAACGGCCATAACTTTTAATTTTTTCAACGGATTTCGACGTGCCACCCAAATCCGTAAACCTCTACACGTCTACTATCTATTGAAATACTTAAATTAACTAACCAAACACATTTGCCAACTCTAATTGCACATAACAGAACCGGTGCACATATTGTACAAAATCGGTTTTCTAACAACTCACTCCCAATCCCTAATCTAACCACCCAAACAACCTAAAATATCATATCTAAGGATTAAATCATCAAAGTAGGAAGAAAACCATCAAGGAGAACACAATTTTCAGAATTCCCAATCTAGGGTTTTCAAACCCTCCCTAAACTCACTCAAAACACCTCAAAAACACTCACAATCAACAATAAATCATGCCAAACTGAAAACCCACTCAACTTTCAAACCCAAGCAAGGATTGAAGAAAAGGGAGAAGGAGGATCGACTATGGAGGAAGAAGGAAAATCGTGGAAGATAAAGAAAACCTCACTTGTTTTTCCTTTTTAACCTAACCATTTCTCTCCATTTTAAATTTCCTCCTCCAATCTTTTTAAAATTGCCATTCAACCCTCCCCTTTCTCACTTGGATTCCAACGTGAGACATTACTTGAATGCCCCACCAATCACACATTTTTTGTTTAAAAATTGTTCTTCTTTTCTATTGGTCAAAATTGCCTTTGAATTTTCAACACCCTTGCTTTTTGACTTTTCAACTATTCCATCTCCTTTTCTTCTCTTCAAGTTACACATTCTAACTTCTCTACATACCATAACCCTAACCGTCTAATCCAAGGCTTACGTACGTTAGAGGAAATTCCTAGGTGTTACACTTCTATTTCAGATAGAACTAATGTCGGTTAACAAGCAGAGTTTGCAGACAATGATATGTAAAATAAGCAATGAGAATTGATCTTTAAACTCCAAGAAATAACATTAAAGAGATGCTGAAAAAGTATTAAACAGCAGTTCACGTAACCTCTGGTTTTTATACAGTAGCTAAACAAAATGTAAGCTCAGGTTAAATTTAAATACTGTAAACGATATTACCCACGGAGCACTACAGAAAAACAATCCCAGCAATGATTTATCTCGCAAACTAGTAACAGCGTCGCCAAAGGAATTTCCAGTACGCACTACTTCTGCAAACCCACTACGAAACAGCCAAATGAAGGATTAATAACCTGAAATACATCGTCAAAACGAAAGCAACCAACTGGGTAATAAACCAGAAACAGTTAGTAAATCAACAGGTTATCAGTTCATAATAGCCGCAAGCCAATAAGTTCAATTTATGCATTAAAACCTACACAGAGTAAATACATGCTGTAAAATCAATTTCAACAAATATTATCAGCAGTTCTACAGTTTCAACCAGCAAACTTCAAAACCCAAAAAGTTACTGATTTAGTTTCTCTCAACAGCAACTTATCAAATACCTTATAAACTCCAAAACATAAAACCTACGGTCACAATCTGTTTTTTTTTTTTTAATGTTTAGGTGAATATTTTCATGCTGAAAATAGAACCAAACTAAAATTTCTAAACTAGAAACAGACTTGAACAAAAAGCATAATCATGCTTCAAATGATATGGATTTATGTTTGAACAGAAGACAAATCCATGCTTTTGATTCCATAAAAGACACTCAGAAATTTAAACAAAAACAACAATCAAACAACTCGGTTAGCTAAAGGTTATTTTAAACATGAAATCAACACCAACAGTTAAGCACCAAAACAGAATAATAGAGATAGAAATTCATGCTTATAGACATAAGTTTAACAACCTAATTATTTAAACATAAACATGACAGAAACAGACAACAAATGACAACACAGAGAAATAACAAAAAACAGAGAAATGAAAACAACACAAAGTCAGGTTCGGCTTTGATACCACTTGACAGAAAAATGAGGGAGTAAAATAGAACAAAATAAAATGAATTTAACTTGCAGAGGAGGATGTAGTAGAAATGCCTCAAAACAGAATGTGGGAAGAAAAGTGAGAGAATGTAATGGAGAAGAAATGGAATGTGGAAAACCCTTGGCTGACCGAGAAGCTATTTTATGTTATACTTCTCGGTGCATGCCTTCCCGTGGAAAGGCAACAACTGCTGGGCCTGGCTATCATCCTCAACCTTTTAAACTCTGATAACAAAGAGAGATGGAATTTAAGAGATCACAGCCGCCTTAAGACTGATGAACTGTAACGCCCCGAATTATATAAACCCAATTCGTCACACATAATACATAACCATACTTTAACATTATGAGAAAAACTTAAAATTTCACTCGACGATCAAATTTTGATCCGTAAATGTAAAAACTTGCAGAGAAATTTTTTTTGTATAAAACAACATTTATTAATTTAATTAAAATATTAAAGACAATCGGTTGAAAGAAAACAAAATAAAATAGAACACGTCCACCGCTGAACAGTTCTAGCGATAGAAACAAAAGGGCATCCACTGCTAAACAATGTTAGTGGCAGAAGCAGAAATAAAATAGACTCAACGGTAGAGGCAAAAATAGAGGGCATCCACCGCTAAACAGTGTCAGTCGCACGACATGTCGACTACCCACATCCACCGCTCACATCCACCGATCGATTCCTTCGAACGACAGAAACCCTCAGCATCCGCCGATCACAAAAATGACAAAATCTAATACTCACTCCTACGCTCACATCCATCGGTCACAAAATGATAAAAATCTAATACTCACTCCTACACTCACATCCACCGATCACATAACGACAAAAATCTAATATTCACTCCTACGCTCACATCCACTGGTCCCATAACGACAAAAACTCAACATCCATCGGTGGACTACATCCACTGTTAGACAAAACACTCAACATCCACCGGTGGACTACATCCACCGATAGACAAAACACTCAACATCCACTGGTGGACTACATCCACCGATTGACAAACACTCAACATAACAGCATAACAACCATTTTCACTCTATACAAAGAAAACTCCGACTACCAAAAGCGCTTGAGCATTTTACTAAAAATCGATCAAAACAACATAAGTCCACAACTTTCTAAAAATATCCAGCAAAGCAACTACCTCTAAACCAAATCATGTTTTTCATGCTCATAACAAGAAAACCATAAAGTTGTTAAAAATACCAGAGCTATTAATGTTATTAAAACTCTCTGCATACTTTCACAAGACACTTAACCACTAAAACTTCATAATTAGACAATAGTTAAACCGCCCTATCAGTTCACCAAGTCGAGACATGAATGTGCTCCCCCAACCAGCCTATTCCTCAACATGCTCAGAGAACACACCTTATGAGGCTTCTTCACCTACATCACAAAACTCATCTATTAACCTAATGCTAAATAAGTGAAGCAATAACGAAATGAAATGCTGAAACATAAATCCTAATCATGCAGTTTCTACTTTCACATCTCAGTTGCATTTACATTCTTTCACTGATCGGATCCCTCGGTTCCATTGCGAGTTGGATCAATTTTTCCAAATTCATACATCCTCTTTATAAATTAAGGGGCGGATTAGTTCCCTTAACAACTGATCTGATCTGATCCTAAATTCCATTGGGAAGCGGATCAATTTTCCCAAAGTTATAAATCCCTTCATAAGTTAAGGGGCAGATTAGTTCCTTTAATAGTTTATTTGTTGCAATTTGTTCGTTTCTTACCATGCCAATATATGTAAATTCATTTTCGTATTCTTTCAAAATATGATAAATGACATACTGACAAATTCAAACATACATAATCCTACTGTTTGTGATGTAGGCCCGAAGGCACATGCATACTCCACTTACCTGGCTTCCTGGAAATGCTCGGTTTCAAACTACTTCGGAAGTTTTGCTCACCTAAGTCATAAACAGAATATCAATTAAATATTTACTAAACTTCATTCTAATCTATCCAGAAATCTAAGGAATCTTGTTTGAGAGTTCTATACATAGCGCATTCCTGATTCACCACAAAACCGAAACTAACCTCCACCTACAGCATTCACCAAAGCTCACATCTATACTCCTCTCTACCATCATTAGTTACAATGTAACACGAAATCGAAGTAGACTCACCTAGTTTGGAGAAAAATCGGAGAGGGAATCGCCTGGAGAGCTTTGTTGTGCTTGTGCTGAATACAGAGATAGCGTATGGAAAAATAGTGGCGGCTACAGTGCATTAATCACAAAACCTCTTTCCTTAAATATGTTATCACTATAATTCTCTATTTACCATTATGCCATTACTTAGTCATTTATTAACCTAATCACTAATTCTCCCAATTTTATCCATAAAACGTACACTACAAGTTGGTTAAGTAAATTGGTTCAATGAAACCAGGTGTTACATGATCAATGGAGGCACACTCCTCACGGCAGAACCGTGGCTTACCTTGACGGCAACCAGAAATCCTTCTGGATTTTCAGAGACAACAAAATAGGTTTATATTAATCAAAAGAAATGCGTACAAACACTAAAAGCGATGCTTAAATACCTAGGGTGGCTAGGTTTGGAAATGCCCAGAGGAGAATCTAGCCGTTGGGAGGGCTTCTGCTGGGCGTTCGCGGAGTGGAGCTCAATGTTGACGAGGCCGCTTGCTTGGAGCAGAGAAGGGCTTCGGTTGGTCAGCTAGTCCAGGTGAGCAATCCGTGCGCTCGCAGAGTGCTCGCCGTCGATCTTTGAATTCCGTGGTCACTTGCTGTAGATCGTCTGAAGATCGCCTCTCTGTCGCCAAACTGCTTGCTGGGCTTCTTCGTGAAATTGAGGAGCAGGCTGAAGTTGACTGAATCAACTTGTCAATTGGGCTGTTTCATGTGATGGGACAAATTAAGTGGGCTGAAGCTTATGGGCTTTCTCCTTATAGGACAATCTTCTCATGGGCTAGGTTGATGATGTATGGCCCAGTCTCCACTTTAATTGCTCATGGGCTTGTAGTTCTTATGGCTCATGGGTTTACCAAACACCAATGCTGTAACACCCCTAAAACTGTACCCGTATTTCCCGTATTTATTTATTTATTTATTATTTATTTTTTTTTTCATTTTCTTTTTCCTAATATCTTTAATTAAACTCTAGGCGAAATCTAAACCGAAATCGAAATCTAACTTTAAAATCATTTTAAACAATACAATTTAAAACAAATAAAATAATTTAAATAAAAACTTTTAAACAATTAACTTAAATAAATTAAAATTAAATAAACTAAAGAAAACAACTGGGAGGGCACATCCGTAATTTGCCCGCAGCAAAGGCGCTGCGCCCGATCGCTGCAGCAGCGATTGATCACGGAGATCGATCGCTGCAGCAGCGATCGCTGCCAGCGATCGATCTCTGGCAGCTCTTCAGCTGCCAGCGATCGATCTCTGCATTACTGCAGAGATCGATCGCTGCACTCCCATGCAGCGATCCACAAGCGATCGCCCTTCGCGATCGTTTCCCTGCCCTTCCTTCTCTGATTTTTCTTTCACATATGCTCTCTGTAATCAAAACTTCCAGAGAGCAACACTTAAATTTTTTTTTAAAACTAACGCTCTCTGGAAATCGATTTCCAGAGAGCAGCTTCACATTTTAACACCAATTGGCACCAATAACAACAATCGAGTTAGAAATTTAACTCAACCAAAACTTCCTAAATTCAACCAACTCACAGCGGACTTTGCGAAATCCAACTGCATGGATAGCTCTAAAAACCGAGCTTATCCGTAATAACTCCTAAAGTCATTTAAAACGTTTTCATAACATTTAAAATACGGTTTAAATCAAATATATCTATATATAACGTTAAATACAATTAAACCCATACAATTCCAGAATTTCAAAACAAGTTAAACATCCTATACATATTCATCAAAACATCCCAAAATATACTAAAAAGACCCTCAAAAGCTATACATACGTCCCCACGGGTCAAATGAGCCTCGACTGCGCCAGCACACCACCGCAGCCATCATCCGTCAACTGAGCTATGCCTCAGGTGGAGGAACGTCGTCCTCACCTGGTATCTCGTATTCTATGTCACCTACACCATACATAAACACACTATGAGATAAATCTCAGTAAGCCCTAGTAAATGCGATGTATGCTGTGCTATGAGTTCGATAAATCATGCTTTATTTTATCTTTCTATGCAATGCTCTGTAGGTGTCACCGAGATCCTATACCCTCTAACCAGAGAGAGCTCATCCAGCGGGCGGACTACTCTTTCCAGCTAGAGGAGGGGGGTACACGCTTACAATCCGTACAGCCGTGCCTGAGCCCCACCTCGCGTGACCTGTATCTGTATGCCTTTCGGCCTGTAAGCCTTTCGGCCGGTGTACTGTAAGCCTTTCGGCCGTGAACTGTAAGCCTTTCGGCCGTGAACTGTAAGCCTTTCGGCCGTGCACTGTAAGCCTTTCGGCCGATGCTATGCTTTACGTTATCTTTAAAACTCTGTGCGGAAATTCGTTTTCATGCTTTTCTTTAAAACCAAGTGATGCGTGAACAGTTCAATATCATACAATAAACAAGCAACACATAGACCATCGGGACTTTAAAAACGTAAACTATAAACTCCTAAGACCTAGCTACCCAAACCGAGCAAAACTAACTAAAGGCATCTCCAAAACGCCTCGAGACGACACGATGTACGGTGTAGGCCGATTTGGCCAAAGAAACTCACGAGAACTTACCTCGCGTCCAAAGCAGCTTAAACCCGTCCACGAGCACTGTTTACCTAAGCAATTTACAAGGATTTACGTTAAACGAGTTTATTCAAAAATCTCGAAATTTCATAAATTCTAACATTTTTCCTAAATCGATTAGATTCGTCCAAATACGTCCAACACGTTCAATATTTACTTAATCATTGACAACTTATCGATTACGAGCCCTAGATCTCGTTTTTAATCGAAAACCTAAACGAACCTAAACGTTTAAAACTTTACGAAACTCGGATTTCAATGTTCCAAAACTATAGAGACTTACCGAGAACGTCGATTGGAGGAGAACGCGTGAAGAAAACGAGACAAACGGAAGGAAAATCGGAGGTCGGAGCCGTGAAATCGTCGGCGGCCAGAGAGGGTTTGCGAGAGAAAAAGAGAAACAGAGAAGAAATTGCATAAGTGTTCTGCCGATTGAAGGAAAGTGATTTTTATAAAGAAATATTAACTTTACAAATTACCTTTTTGCCCTTCTATAGTTTTTATATTGATTTCGTTCTTCGGTTCGTTAATCGTCCAATGATTCGGATTCACTAAATCTCCTTATTTCACCAACAAGTCCAACTTATTATTTGGGATTTATTGAAACTGTCCGTTCGTAAAACGGACCTCGTTTACTATTTTTTATTAAAACGTCATTTATTTTATGAGAAGTTTAATTATTTGAAATATAGCGTTTGAACTCCGAAAATTCCCGCAATTTCCTTAAAATCCTTATTATTCGCTAGGAACGTACTGACGCTTTCCGTTTGCGAAACTGACTTGATTGACATATTTACCAAAAATGCCACTATATAATAAAATAACAATATAATATATTAAATCCGAAATCCGTACAAGCCGGATATTACAAATGCCACCAACTAATCATAACCACACAATCTAATACATTATGCAAATATATAATCCATACAATAAAGGTACTTGATCTCTAGATCGTAGTCCTTCACGAATTCTAACCACCGCCGCTGCTTCATATTTAACTCTTTTTGAATGAAGATATACTTCATACTTTTGTGATCTGAATATATCTCACACTGCTGACTATACAGGTAATGCCTCCACATCTTCAGAGCAAACACCAGTGCTGCTAACTCAAGCCATGGGTTGGATAATTCTTCTCATAAGACTTCAGCTGCCTAGAAACATAAGCTATCACTTATCATTCTGCATCAATACACAACCCAATCCAATCCGAGAGGCATCGCAATAAATGCTGAATTTCTCCTCGGCTACTTGTCAGACGAGTCAAGGGTGCTGCTATCTTAGAAAAGCCCTCAATAAACTTCCTGTAATAACCAGCCAACCTCAAAAAACTTTGAAACTCACTGACATTCATCGGTTTAGGCCACTCTTTAATCAACTAAATCTTAGCTAGATCTACCGATATTCCTCCACTGGAAATGACATGTCCAAGAAAATGCACCTTATCTAACTAAAAGTCACACTTTGAAAAACTTTGCATACAGCTGATGTCGCTTTAACGTCTCCAAAACTATCCTCAGATGCTCTTTTGCTCGTATTCATTCACCGGAATATACTAGAATGATATCGTCGATAAACACAATCACAAATTTATCGAGATACTTTCGAAATACCCGACTCAAAGGTCCATGAATGCAGCTGGAGCATTCGTTCAATCCAACGACATAACCAAAAATCATAATGTCTGTATCTCGTCCAAAAGATTTCGGGATATATGTGACCTGACTTCAGCTGTAATAACCCGACCTCAAATCAATCTTAGAGAAAATCCAGGTCCTTGAGTTGAATTGAAACAAATAATCTCACACGCTGACTATACAGGTAATGCCTCAACATCTTCAGACGCAAAACACCAGTGCTGCTAAACAAGCCATGGGTCTGGATAATTCTTCTCTAAGACTTCAGCATGCATAGAAAATAAGCTATCACTTATCATTCTGCATCAATACACAACCCAATCCAATCCGAGAGGCATCGCAATAAATGCTGAATTTCTCCTCGGCTACTTGTCAGACGAGTCAAGGGTGCTGCTATCTTAGAAAAGCCCTCAATAAACTTCCTGTAATAACCAGCCAACCTCAAAAAACTTTGAAACTCACTGACATTCATCGGTTTAGGCCACTCTTTAATCAACTAAATCTTAGCTAGATCTACCGATATTCCTCCACTGGAAATGACATGTCCAAGAAAATGCACCTTATCTAACTAAAAGTCACACTTTGAAAACTTTGCATACAGCTGATGTCGCTTTAACGTCTCCAAAACTATCCTCAGATGCTCTTTATGCTCGTCTTCATCACGGGAATATACTAGAATATCGTCGATAAACACAATCACAAATTTATCGAGATACTTTCGAAATACCCGATCATCAGGTCCATGAATGCAGCTGGAGCATTCGTCAATCCAAACGACATAACCAAAAACTCATAATGTCTGTATCTCGTCCAGAAAGCTATTTTCGGGATATCATGTGACCTGACTTTCAGCTGATAATAACCCGACCTCAAATCAATCTTAGAGAAAATCCAGGCTCCTTGAAGTTGATTGAACAAATCATCAATCCTCAGCAAAGGATACTTGTTCTTAATGGTCAGCTTGTTCAACTCCCAGTAGTTAATACACATCCTGAGTGACCCGTCCTTCTTTTTCATAAATAGAACTGGTGCTCCCCATGACGAAAAGCTAGGGCATATAAACCCCCTTATCAACCAGTTCTTACAATTGTTTCTTCAATTCAGGTAGAGCCAACTTGTCCGAGGCATCCGAGGGCTCCATATTTGCTTCTTTACGTTCCTCAAAGCTGCAATGCATAAATGTCACCATTCGGGGGTTGAAAGTTCATCGTTCGACCGACAATCAATGGTTGCATAATGGCGAAAGAGCCCATCCATACCGAGTATCACATCATACCCAGTTATCCCCATCACAATCAAATTGGTCGGTAATGTCTTCTTTCCGATCGATATCAAACTGTTAGCATCATCTTCTGATGTATGCACCACGGAAGGTAACTGGCACATCCTAACATACATCCAACTGGCTTCACTTCCGATATTTACTTTTTCACCCCAAAACTGTTGCTACGAATGAATGCGATGCACCTGAGTCTATCAATGTAAATACAGGCACTGAATTGACATGTACGTACCTGAAATCTCAGCAGGTCTATCCTCACTATCTGGCTCGATCATAGCTCAGAATCCAGTGTAGCCTTTGCCGGTCCCTCTTCAGGTAGAGCCAACTTGTAAGGATTCTTCGACACAGGTTCTGCTCTAGGATAAGTATCAATCACAAATTCGATTTCCCGGTCCAGAGGTAGACCAAGAAAATCATCCAAAAATACCTCAGGAAAATCACAGAAACTAATATATCATGCGGTTTAATCTAATTGAAACTGGGAATCAACTATGGTTGCAAGCAAACATACAAACTCACCCATTAATGACTTCCGAGCATCCATGGGCGCCATAATTGGCTTCTTTACGTTCCTCAAAGCTTGCAATGCATAAATGTCACCATTCGGGGGTTGAAAGTTCATCGTTCGACCCGACAATCAATGGTTGCATAATGGCGAAAGAGCCCATCCATACCGAGTATCACATCATACCCAGTTATCCCCATCACAATCAAATTGGTCGGTAATGTCTTCTTTCCGATCGATATCAAACTGTTGAGCATCATCTGGTC
The DNA here is from genome assembly GCA_022432975.1 of Begonia masoniana. Lineage (NCBI taxonomy): Eukaryota > Viridiplantae > Streptophyta > Magnoliopsida > Cucurbitales > Begoniaceae > Begonia > Begonia masoniana. Next base: position 48,937,901 of record CM039502.1, read on the forward strand.
TGAATGTAGGCACTCACCGGAAGGTAACTTCACATCATACATACATCCAACTGGCTTCACTTCCATATTTACTTTCACCACAAAAACTGTTGCTACGAATGAATGCGATGCACCTGAGTCTATCAATGTAAATACAGGCACTGAATTGACATGTACGTACCTGAAATCTCAGCAGGTCTATCCTCACTATCTGGCTCGATCATAGCTAAAATCCTAGGTGTAGCCTTTGCCGGTCCCTTCTTCACGGTAGGGCAATCCTTCGCTAGATGTCCGGGCTCGTTGCATTTTAAGCATCTAGTAACTCGAGGCTTTGTGCAATCTCGGGCTATATGGCCAGGTTCTAAACAATTGAAGCATTTGTCTGCATATTGTCCACATTCACCGAGATGAAACTTCAAACACTTTGGACATTGTGAAAACCCTTTCTTTTGTTGTTGTTGCAACTTGTTTCCTCCTCTCTGATCATTCAAGTTGTGGCCCGGCCTCTTCGTTCCCTGAAACTGCAAAGAAGATGATCCACCTCTGCTCATCTGGCTTGTAATCTCTTTAAACATTCTTTTTGGGGCTTCAGCTGGTTTAACACATTTATCACCAGCCTCTTCCACCTCTATTGCTTTAGCCACAACTCTAGTATACGATACTCCTTCAATCCCAAAAGTTTTCACTAACTTATATATTTCTGGCTTCAGCCCCTGCACAAACTGGAATACTTTATCGTCCTCCCTGCTCATCATATGGCTGGAAAACCGTGAAAGTGACTCGAACTGTTTGATATACTCCCCAACAGATCCAGTATGCTTTAGCTGTAAGAATTATAGCCTCTTGGCAGCTTGGACTGTCCGGTTGTAATACTTGTCTTAGAATAAATCTTTGAACTCCTTCCATGTTAGACCTTGTGCACGGGTGGTAGCCTCCACTGTCTCCCACAAACTCTGAGCGTCGTTAACCAAGTGGAAAGTGGCACACTTCACTTTATTTCCTTCCTCCACATCGGCGTATTTGAACATGTTCTCGATCATATATATCCGCCTCTCAGCAGCTGTCGGATCTGTCAACCGGCCTTCAAACGTTGGAGGCTTCAACCTCCGGAACTTGTCCCCACTTGAACTTGCTCCAATAATTCCCAGTCCTCCCTGACCTATAAGCAATCCAAATAACTCAGCTTGCCTCGTCACCAAATCTGTAAGCTGCTTGACTGACTCCTCAAGCTCATTTCTAGGTTGCTCTAGTTGTCTTGCATTTCGCGGCATTTTTGGTTCTAATCCTGAACAATGTTAAAACAATCTAATCTTAGATATAACTAACTAAAAAAAAAAGAGAAATACTTATAGTCGGTGAAGCACGTTGCACGGCGGCCGGCATTGTTGGGTAATCCTTTGAACGACTCAAGCGTTTTGCTCTAATACCAACTTGTAACGCCCATGAACCCGCCCCAGCTCGGTGTGCTACTTTGCTCATCATTCCCACATTTAAAATGAAGTTTAAATTAATTTTTGATAAAATTTGAACTTGATTTCCTTGTTTTTCGAACCCTCAAAAACGGTTGGAAAAAGTGGGTAAAATACGTGCTAAACGTGTCAGAAAAGGTTAGGTTAAAACATTTTAGAAGTAGGAAAATTTTTAAAAAAAATTGAGTTAGCAAACCATAGGCGCGCGCACCCTCAAGCCTGCTGCGCACATTGCGCGCGTAGCTGTACACCGCATGGCACGAGGTGCCGATCGATCGGCAACCTCTCGGGTTGGTGATCGATGAACAGCGCCATCTGCCGATCGATCAGCGCTGGGCACTGCGCGCGCCTAGCCCGGTGCCAACACCCCCTTCCCCACTTGCGTGCCAAATCCAGCCATCACGCACCTCCTTCCCTTTTTCTTCTTTTTTTCTTCAAATCTTACACAACCAACTTACCAAAATTTACCCCAAAACTTATCCCGACATTTCCACTTCCCGACTCGAGAAAATCTCAAAAATCTTAACTCTAAAACATTAGTGAAAACACAAAAATAGTTGAAAATAAACATCGTTTACTTTACGAAAAACCAAGCAGCATCACAGCTAAACTTTTGTAAACCCGAAATCTTGAAAACCAAACATTTTATAAAACACGTTCGAAGTATACCAAATTACTTAAACATTTCATAACTTATCCACAATCCAGATTCAAAATCCCAAAACACAATGATACACCAATCCTAGAAACATCATGGATAAGTCGCCCCGACAATTACCCGCACCGACATACCCCGTGCATCGTCGACTGCTCCTTAGTCCTGACTGTCCTCATCTAGCTTACCTATAAAGACATCGTCACATACACCACATAACACAAAACTTAAGCCTAATGCTTAACAAGTAGGGAATAATGAATGCAAACATATAAAATGCACACACACCCTAACGCATGCAATTTCTACTCGCTCTGTTGTTCTCGTTTCGTTTTTGTTTCATTAATCTTTGACTTTTACACGTGAACCAAGTAGGCACACATTCGATCCCCACTCATTGGACGGCCACACCTTGACCCACCAGAGCAAGATCAGAAAGCTCACATTCGGGCCCCGCCCATTGGACAGCCATTCACGATCCCCTCTAACATTGATCATAGAACCCTCTAGTGCTTCCACTTGCACGTTAAAGACGAGGCGTTCATACTCAGGACACTTACGTATTTTCAACAATACGTCTCTTGTAGAGCCCCTTGCAAGTGCTACCCTAGCACCCTGCGCAACCTGGCGACTCTAATCAAGACCACATTTCTTTTCTTCTCTTTTTTTTTTTTTTTTTTACGTTTCATGCTCACCTTTCAAATTATGCACAAAACTCATTTTTCGTTTTTCAAAAACAATGATTCATGTCATTCACACAATACTCAAACATAAAACAACCAAACAATAAACTCTACCATTCCATGGTGTAGGCCCGAAGGCAAACGCACACGCTCGACTACTTACCTGTTACTCCGCACGTAATTGTTCACTTCGTCAAGCTCAATTACTCGCTTGTCAACCTAACAAATATCAGGAAAATAACTTAGCAACATTCTAGAAATTTTGAACTAATTCTAACAACCAATTTAAACCAACTTTAAAACTTAACACCAAAAACCCGAATATCCTGCACTTTCCATCATTCAACTTCAATCGGCCATAACTTACACATTTTTCAACGGATTTAGACGTTCCACCCCATTTCGTAAACCTCTACACGTCTACAATCGATTGAAGCAATCAAATTTAGCAACCAAAAAACTTTGCCAAATCGAAATCCACAAAACAGAACCGGTAACCATTGTTTACAAAACCAATTTTTCACAAACTCCCACTAATTATCTAATCTAACTACCTAAATAACCTAAACCAACATAAACCATCAAAAATAGGAAGAAAACTAGCAAAAGGATGAGAATTTTCGGACCCCTCACTTAGGGTTTCCCAAACTCCACAAAAACTCAACAAAACACCCACAAATCTTCACCTAGATGCATTACCAACAAAACCCAACTAAATCTTACCTTAATCTTTGCTCAAATTGAAGAGAAAAAGGAGGGAGAATCCTTCAATGGCTGCTGAGTTCGTGGAGAGAAAGGGGAGAAAGTAGATAGCTTTTACCGTTAAATTTATAAAACCATCACTTTACTCTTTTTAAATTTGCCACCAAAATTCTCATTTTTATAAAATACCCACGCCCTTAGCTTTCCCCTCATGTTCCAACGTTAAAGCTAACCTCATTTCCATTTTTGTTCACTTAACTTTTCCTTTAAATAAATTTCAACTCAACAAAATTCCTAACCACTCAAACCTTAGGGTTTTCTTTCAAATTCCTCTTCCAATATCACTTTCCAACTCAATTTGCTAGGATAACATTAGGACTAACTTTAAACTCTCACGACATACCCTAACTAGGGCTACGTACGTTATAGAAAATTTCTGGGTGTTACATGCCAACACTTTTGTTTTTGTGGAAACCCGAACATTCCTCTTTGAAGAAGGACATCAACTATTTTTTAAAATATTTTATGGTTTCCTTTATACATGTTTCTAAGTTACTCTAATTGTGTTATTTATGTTTTGTGCTAAACTTTTATTGTCGAGGACATTATAGTCATTTAGCTAGGGTTTGTCTAGTGGAATACATGAGCCCTTGTTTTTGGGTGATTTTAAGGGGTTTAAATACCTCATATTACTGCTACTTTGATTAGTAAGTGTGTAATCTTGTGAGTTGGATCAAGCACTCCTACAAGTGCATCTTCCTAAAAATATTTTCACAAATTAGGGAAGCTGCAACCATCTCACACTCTTAAAGCAAGTAGGAGAGCTACCTTTTTGCAAACGAAGCCAAAGGAATCGAGAGGCTCAACTGAAGCATTTTTTTGGACCAACTTGTGTTCTTCCATTCACAACTATTTTCCACAATGATTTTTACCAGAAAACTTAGAGACTGCCATCCTCACTTACAAAGAGAAATGATGTCCAAAAATCACGTTAAGAAGACCAATATTGATTGAGATATTACCATTCTAAGTGAGCCCTATTTTTTTGGTCGAGAAGTATCTCAAGTGACCAAATTTCTTTTCAACATATCTTTCAATTCCCAATAAATTAGGTCTTGAATGTTCGAGGGATTGTTGTCTACATCTTAAGGATGATATTGTCCAAATGTCATGCAAAGACAATGTGTTTTGACCGAGTTATAGCTTTCCTAATACAACCTCTGTTTTCTGCCAAGAAAATCCTAAGTCCAATGCAACTTTCAAACTTGGTCAAAACAAATGTGCATGCCAAAATAAAACAAAGCTCCTACTCGAGTCGATCAAACTTGGTGCTCTTGACCGAGCCAATCAATAGTTCAAATAAATGTGCATGTCGAAATAAAACATGGTAGTGAAAAGCATACATATATATTATAAAAGTTAACATGTCATAAAGACAAGATATGTTATAAAACTATGAGAATGTGTCTCATAATAAGTATTATAAAACCATGTATGAATTGCATAAAATAAACTCCTACCTCGATCGAGTCTCTAAATGCTAAATCCCAAAACACTAGAAGTCCAATGAACGGATTAAATCTTGGTACCTAACATAAGCCCCCATGAGTATCATTCTAAATTGTCAGAACAAATGTTGGCAAACCGGGTAGGAGCGAACTTGGGAATGAAATGGGTTGAAACCCAAATATTGGCCTCGGAATAAAGGAATGTTGCCGCATAGATAACTAGGGTGCCTCAGAGTTATGACACATTGACGTCCATCACAAAACTATAAGGCATGAAGTGCCTCAACATTTGGACGAGTGTCCACCACAATGCCTCGGTGTTCCAACTTCAAACACCTTGTCAAGACAATGTCACATTACTGCAAACTTCAAAAATTGATAAAAACACCGCAACATAATTGACCATAGCATTGCAGCATAAATCCAAATTTCTCAAATTTTTTGACAAGAAACATTTTGTGTTCATAACATAATGTCGAAGTGTTATGTTCTTCAGATTAGTGGTGCTTTAGACATTGTTTTCATGAAAAGTCCAAAGTTTAAGTGCAAAACTTTCAAAAAGAGCATAGATCCGACTCACCATAAAAAATTCTCCACCTTTCTCCATTGATTGACGTCCTTGCACTTCCAGTCCATCACTAACAAGGTTTTGACTCTAAATGACGATCTAACATCAAAAGAGTGAAATGAGGGAAACCAATCAAACAACGAAGGAACTTCCTTACTTTTCTTTCCTATAGCATACAGTCGCAGGAAATTTGAGAACTCAAATGGTGATTTGACGTTGCTTTTACTTGGTCTCTCCTTCGTGCCTTTCTTCTCCAAGAGGTAGACTAAAGTAAAATAAGTTTAGAGTGTGAAGACACACGCATACACACACATATATATAGGCCCCAAGGTTGACAAGTCTAGACCATGTCAAAATATCCAAAAGAATCCCACCATAAAAAGTTGGGTTTTACAACTACTTTGAGTCAGACTCTCACAATTACCTAGATCTTATACCATTCTATCCAATAATAGTACGAGACGCGACAATCACCCTTCCTCAAGGGCTCGACGTCTATGTCGGTTGCATTTTTGAATGGCTCTTCTCTTTGATACCATTAATAAAAACTTATATTATCTACTTTGGGAAGAGGCCTAGAAAATTTTATTCTCAAGTTTTACTCTAAAATATGTCATATTAGTTTAACAATTAATTTATTTATGAATGACTTGTCTCAATGAAGCTCAAATAATATTAGATTGTGTATCTTGATGCTTTAGATTAAACCATCACAGTTTACGTGATTTTGGTACATTCTGGTTTACAACAGGATGGGTTGGGCCACCACATCAATGGTAGTAAATGCACATCAATTTGATTTAAAAGAAAATCGGTGGTCGATTACACAATGTTTGCAGATTTTAGGTAGTTTTTTTTTTTTTTTTTTTTTTTTTTTTTTTTTTTTGTTGATGAAAAAGATGGTTAACGTCTTTTTTACTTTACTATGATTTTATGTGTAGACTTCTTCGCTGGTCCTACTTTTAGGTAGAGGGAAAATAGGAACACAACAACCAAGCAGCTAGCCCTTTTAATACGTTGGCTCTTGGCCATAGGGAAATCTACAATTGGTCAAACAATTGATTCCTCTCTCTCGCTGTAAAATTGCACCTATCTTCTCTCTCTCACTTGTTGCACCCATTATTTTGTTTTTCCTTAGAGGTTAGGTTTCCTCATTTTGTTGACTTTAAATTGTCTAAAGTAGCATGTATGAATGAGCTGTACTCAATCCATATATATTTAAATGGTTTGAAAGACTCAATAATCTAATAGGCATTTATTTAGGAGGCTACTATCTTTTCATACAAATCTAAGATTTTTTTTTAAGCAAAATAAGCAACAGTTAAAAAATAATTTTTTATAATTTTATTTCACTATTTGGTTTTGCTGAAAATATCATGGTTTCAAAAATTAATCATAGTAGTTCTTTAAAATAACTCCCCTGTCATAAAATTTTGCAATAAAACATATTGAAACTAAGGTTTTCAAAAATAATCTTATATTTCTTCTTTTTAAGTTGGATCTTTCTATTTCTCAAGGCAATTTAATGGCCCACGTATAGTCAAAAGTACTACAAATGTGGCTAAGGGAAGAACAAAACCACTTGCATGCATCAACTTATTATTCATGTAATACACACTTGCGGATAAGTAGGTTTTACACATTATTAAATAGCCAAAAAAATAATATTTTGTTAGTTCTTAGTGTTAAAAGTCGAGTTTATTAGTCGTTTGCCCATTTTATTCTTATGTCGTATACTGGAAAAAAGTTGATAAAGTAAAGGAAAATAAAGCAATGAATTATTAGCTTTTTAATGGCACAGCCGCAACATTATCGAATTGAATACGTGACCATGCAAAATGATGAAAAGCCAAGGCATCAACCCAAGAGCTTGACCACACGACCTCAAATTAAACGATGATACGAGAGTAAAGCCCTGTGGCCTACCACATTCAACCCCATAACATCCATAAAATGAAGAATAGAATGCCCTGACCTCCTCAGTGCAGCACCCAACGTCCTTTGCAAAAGTGCATAGAGTCGCGGCACCCTTCCATAAAGGCCTTAGGACATGCTTCATCGAAACGCTGCATTATTCTCTAGCAGCAAACACACCAGTTTTGAAATCTTTGATGAATTTTCGACAAAACTTGTGTTAAGGCATCTACTATTTTGGTTTAGTTAGTGTAATTCTAGTTTGTACTGTTGGTTACCTTTTTGAACACATATATGTAAAACGTCATATGATATAAAATAAAAAACATGGAAACCATTTTTTTAACAATCTCTCACTCTCTCCTAACTCTTTGCAGCCATTCCGATCATCTTCTTCCTTACCTAAATCGACTGACCCTAGCTTCAATCATAGTGGTTTAGTCAACATGGTATCAGAGCCAAACAGATTACATCTTCCAGCTCCACTTGTAACGCCCGATAATTTTAAAAAGGGAAAATTGGAGAGAAAATAAAAGAATAGTAAAATAATTGTTTTAAGTAATTTAAGATAAAAGTGAATAATTTTGGTTAACCTAATTGGTTAATTAATCTAGATTCGGGCACTTCCAGTGAAATTAAGCCGTGGGTTATAAATTAATAATGAGATTTAATGAAATTTGAAATGGTCGAAAATGAGAGAGTAAAACGATAATTAACTAGTTTAAATTAAAGAAATAGTTTTAGTTTTATAATTATAATTATTGTTTATATAAAATAAAAACAAAATGACAGAATGGCCGAAGCCATTCTGTCGTTCGATGCCGAGTCCCGCGAGCGAAGAATAGGGGCGACGATCGACGAGCGCGGCTCTCCTCCGACAAAAACGCCGGCTATTTCTCACCGTTCTCCGGCCAGACAACGGCGGCTTGGGGCTCCAGTTCCACCTCGCGCATAAACCGAACGGTGAGCCTCCTTTTCGTGCCCTGTTTTCGTGCTGTTGGTGTCCGGGAGTGGTGAGCTCGATTGAGCTCCGATCGCTGGCCAAAATAGGCTGCTTCCGGCGTGGGTTTGCCGACCCTAGGGCCGGCTATTGTTGCTTGGCCGTGGAATGCCCAATTTGGGCAAAAATCAGTGAAACCCGAATTAGGGCTTAGGGTTTTCTTAATTGGAAACTTCGATTTTAGGTTAGATTATTCTAATTGAGTGTATATGTGGTCGATTGGTGATGAAATAGGTGGAATTTGATAAAAAATTGGAAAAGAGAAATTTTGGGAAAAAGGGGGCAGTTTCGGGTTTTTGATAAATTGACCTAGCTCCGGTTATTTGTTTTGAAATTCCTCTTGGCAGATTAAAATAGGTTATTAGAGGAGTACGTGGCCGCTGGAATCGTTCGATTCCGATAACCGACGCAAAAGTTACGCGCGTTCGAAGTTTTAGGTCGGTTTTTACCGAACCCAAATTAGTGGCCCATTTAATTAGGTTTTAATTGGATTAGGCTAGAAATAGTAGTTTAAGATGTTTTCACAAAAATGAGAGTTTAGTTATGCCCGAATGAGAAAATGGAAATTTTAGGAAAGAATTTCCTAAATTAGGAGATTAGTTCAAGTTTGAAATTAGTTTAATTAGGATCGATTTTAATGTTCTTAATTGTGAAATGCTTTAGGTGGACACGGCTTTTGGACGGTGCTCGGCTTGCTACGGACGCCAGGTAAGTGAGCGTTAGGCTTTCCGGCCACTAAGGCCCTACGTCGTACAATGTTGATAATGTTGATTGTTTTTTATGAGAGTGATTGTAGAGGTTGGTGGAAGACGGGTAGTTAAGGAAAGAGTGATAGTTAAGTAGTGCCTTAGTTATGTTGTAGTGCTCATGTGATAGGTTCTTCCTCACGTGTATGTCTCCTCATGTATCATGTTTTCTTAAAGTGCATACGAACGGTTTATGAACATGTTTTTATGAAAAGTTAAATGAAAGATGTATGTTTTCACGGGACTATATGAATGATGAATGATTCTCACGGGACTATATGAATGATGAATTATTCTCACGGGACTATATGAATGATTCTCACGGGACTATATGAATGATGATTGATTTTCACGGGACTATGTTTTCACGGGACTATGTTTTTACGGAACAAGAAAAAGGTTTTTACGAAATGAAACTGTTTTACAAATGTCATGCATGTATGTAAAGTTATGTTTAGTACGCTCCTTACTAAGCATTAGGCTTAATGTAGTTGTTGTATGATGTAGGTGACAGGTGTGAACTCGATGACAAAGAATAGGTGGTCGACGGATGGTGCTCGTGGCGACAGGGTGTGTTTTGGCTTGAAGATCCGATGGTTTGAGTGATGTATGTCGAATGGATGTGAGTTAGCCTTGTTGGTTAGTAGGTCTACGTGTCGGTTTGTTTATGAAAATGTTTAAGTATATGGATTAGAGGTTTTGATAGAAAATTGTATGGTAAGTCGAGTGTTGATGTATATGTATGAAAATGTTTAAGTATATGGATTAGATGCTTTGATAGAAAATGCATGAATAGTCGAGCTTTGATGTATACGTAGTGGTAGTAGATTGTTTAGAATGTGAAGTCTTTATTTTGGAAAATATACTGGAACTGTTTGGGCATTTTTAAATGTTTGGTCATTTTAAAATAGGTATGGATGCGCTCGATTTTTAGAGCGATCCACGCAGTTTGTTTTCTTGAGTATAGGTTATATTAGTGTCGTGTTTTAATTGATCTTACTTTAATTGTTTTAAATGTTTTATTTGTTTTAAGTTATTAATAGTTTTGAGTCTAGTTTTAAATGTTTTAAAAGTCGAAATGTTTTACGCTCAAATGTTTAATGTTTAAGTCAAAGTTAGTCCATAAAGGTTGTTAGAGGTGGGTCAATTGTCTAGGTTCGGTTTATTTTATAGTGTCGAGTGAAAAAGAAAAAGTTTATGAGAAAATACGAGGGCTTAGGTAATGATTATGTCACGGCAAGTCCGTGGCGGCCCTGATCGGGTAGGGGTCGTCACACCACTATTTTCTCTTCCCCTTTAGTTTTTCCCTCCCCTTTGCTTCCTCTGTTTCCTTATGTAAATCACACTATAACCATCAAGCTGAATAACACAAACTATCTCATCTAGAAACTCAGCTTCTCATTGTTGCTACTTCAAATGGCATCGAAAAACTTCTGGAAGGGGCTCTTTCACCACCTCCACAATTCCTTGACTCACTAACGTCTCAGACTAATCCCGATTTTAGTACCTGGCAGCGGTACAAGCATTCCTCTTGAGTTGGATTTTCTCATCTATTTCTGAAGATTTGCTTCCCCAGATCGCATCCCTCACCACAACAAGTGAAGTTTGAGCAACTCTAGCTCGCACTTTCGATTCTGCCTCGCTAGTGAGAATAACTGAACTGAGAAACCAGCTACATTCTATTTCAAAAGATGGACTTTCTACTACAGCATATATCCAGACCATCACCAATTTATGCATTACATTGGAAGAAATTGGAGAGCCAGTGTCTTATCGTGATCGACTGATATACTTTCTCGGTGGCTTTGGAAGTGAGTACGATGCTTTCGTCATTTTCGTCTCAAATTGGCCTGACAAACCTTCACTGGAGGAGATTCATAGCCTGCTGCAGAGTTTTGACTTTTGCTTGGAAAGACAAAACTCTGTTGCCTCGCTTCCATTGACAAGTAAGATGGTCGCGAATGCTGCCAACGTTTGCCTTTTTTGCCCAAGTTGGAGTCCTCAGCCGTCGCCATCACCATCGCCTCCGTTCCGATCAACCAACCCATCTGTTTTTCAACAGTATGGACCTGGGTCATATTATGGAGGCCCGCCTCGGCCCAACAGATCCTTCAAAGCCCCTTGCCAAATTTGCCACAAAACAGGCCATTCTGCACAGGCATGTTACAACAGATTTAACCTGACCTACAGACCTCCTGCACCATCCCAACCTAACTATCACCCAAACCCGTTTCCCTATCCAACAGCCCATCTAGCCCATCAACCCTATAACCCGCCGCAGCCCAATTTCCTCTACCTAGCACCCCACCACCCAACCCATTTCACCAATACATCTGAAGCTCAACCCCAAACCTTTTATGCATCTCCTTCTTCCTCAATTGACAATGTTCCTCTTCAGAACTCCATCGCCAGAATTTTACCAATACCGACTCATGATTTCTCTGCCTCGCCATGGCTGATGGATTATGGCACCACCTCTTACCTCACATCCAACGACAGGATCATCCACCGTCGCCACTGCCAACGGTAATGTAATACCCGGCTTTTCGGGATATTAATATTATAATATATGATGGTATTTTTGTAAATATGTCAAATCAAGCTCGTTTTACGAAAAAAAAAGTCATTAGAATCCTAATTATTTATAGGAATTCTAAGGAAATTATGAGAATTTTCGGAGTAGTAACGCTTAATTCCGAGCGATTACGTTTCTTGAAATGTAATGGACGTTGTAGTAAAAATAGTAAGCGAGATCCGATTTGCAAACGGACAGTTTTAATAAATCCTAAATAATAAGTTGGACTTATTGGTGAAATAAGGAGATTTGGTGAAACTGAATAGCTAGTTAATTAACGAAACAAACGACGAAACGAATATTAAAACAATGCAAGGGCAAAACGGTAAATTGCCAAATCAAAATTATAAAATAACAATAATATTCTTTCTTCCTCATTTCTTCCCTGCTGCGCGAGAAAACCAGAGAGCGAAGCTCTCTCTGCCGTCGACGATTCCTTCGACTTCCGACCTCCGATTCGTCCTCCGATCGTCTCGATTCTCTACGATTTCTTCCCCAATCCCGATCCTAGGTACGATTCTAAAGTTTTAGGAAAGTTTATTTCGACTTTTACGGAGTTTAAACAATTAGGTTTTCGTTTAGGGTTTCCGTTAAAAATGCGATTTAAGGTTCGAAATTGATAGGTTTTCGTGATTAAGTATATATTGAACGTATTGAACGTTATTGGACGTAGTTAGATTGATTTGTGAGAATGTTAAAGTTTTAGGATTTTTGAGTTTGTGGAAAATGCTCGTTTTAACGACAATTTTGTGAAATTGCTTAGGTAAACAACGCTCGTGGACGGATCTTGAGCTGCAACAGACGCGAGGTAAGTTCTCGTGATCTTCTCTGGCCGATTGGCCTACACTGTACGTCGAAGTCATCTCGAGGAGTTTTGGTGATGCGTTTGTTTAAATTTGTTTTTGGTTGGGTAGTTAGGTTGGCCGTTTATAGATTATGTTTGTTTATCGTCTTGATGGTGCACATGTTGGTTGTTTACTTTATGCATTTGACTGCTCATGCATCACGTCTGTTAAAGCATATGTTTAAGAGAACGAATGAAATGAATCTACGTAATCTGTTATCTGGTCACGGCGAGGTGGTTTAGACCTCGGTGACATTCTGGCTGCGACCTAATTAAAATGTAAAATGAACCAACGAAATCTAAGTAATCTGTATCTGGTCACGACGAGGTGGTTTAGACCTCGGTGACAATCTGTCTGCGACCAAATGAATCTGAATCTGAATCTGTTATCTGCATGTTTTATGAATGACATACGCATCTGCACGCATCATCATTTACTAGAGCTTACTGAGATTTTTATCTCATAAATGTCTGTATGGTGTAGGTGACATTGTGGCAGGTGAGGATGAGATCCCTCCACCTGAGGAATGAGGCAGTTGACGGAGGATGGCCTGCGGTGGTTTGCTGGCGCAGTCGATGCTTGACCTGACCCGTGGGGAAGTATGTATAGGATTTGGGGTTTTGGGGATGTTTTGGGCTGATGGTTGTATAGACATTTTAGGATGCTTGGTTCTGCTAGTTGATAGGTTTTAAACGTTTTCGAAAATCTATTTTGTAAACTGTATTTGTAAAGTTTTTAGGAATTGCTGGATGATTTTAGTAGGAGGAAATTGTACAGTTTTAAACATATCCACGCAGTTCGTTTTCAGGGAACTGTACTTCGTTTTAAATACCTTTTGAGTCGGTCTCTGAATGATTAGTGGAGTGAAAGTTGTATGTGTGTGTAGTGATAATACATTGAGGAGTTGTTGTGAAAATGAAAGAAAAATTGTGAAGTTTTAAGTGTGTTTTGCAGGGAAATTGAAAGGAGAAGGAAGAAAGAAGAAAGAGGAGGGGGTGGGGCGAGCTCTCTGGAAAACGATTCCAGAGAGGTTGCCGAACGATCGCCATAGAGGGCGATCGTTCGCCCCTCATCTGGTCGCGCTCTGGAAGAAATTCCAGAGCGCTTGCCGATTGATCGCTGGAGAAGGTGATCAGAAGGCAAAAATGGGCGATCGGGTAGGGCGATCGATCGCCGGTTTTGGGCGATCGATCGCCCCTTGTGTTTTGATATTCGGCAATCGATCGCCAGTTTTGGGCGATCGATCGCCACTGACTTTTGATTGTCAAAAAGCCGATTCTGCCCTTCCCTACTTGGCTGACGTTTTAAAGGATTTAAATTTTTGTTTTAATTGTTTTAATTGTTTATTTAAATTGTTTTAAGATTTGTTTTAAACGAGCTTCGATTCCAATTCTGATTTCGATTTCGATTGAGGTTCCGCCTTATGTACAGTTAAAGTTAAAGGTGTAAAAAATAAAAATAAAAAATATATAGTTAGGGGAAATGAAGGGTACAGTATTAGGGTTCGTGACAGTTTATGGTATCAGAGCCCCCGGGTTTTAAAATCAATTCTGTAGACTGCTCGACTGCACTGCCACTACGCGGACATTCTTCATCAACTGTAAGTATGTTTATAGTTTTATTTGATTTCAGTTTCTTAGAGATGTTTGCATTTAACTTTTATAGGAGTTATTTATAATTATGGTGCGTTGAGGAAACGATCGAGATGACCGAGACGATACGATAGATAACCTTAAGGACTTCGTTGCTCAACAGTCTCAACATATGGAGCGACAAGCTCAACAGATGGAGAGACAGTCTCAACAGTTGGGCACCCTTATTGACCGAGAGGGCGTTAGAGCTCGGGAGGCAGCCATTTTGGGTAATCGTGGGATGGAGAGATTTCAGAACCTCCGGCCCTCTATATTTAACGGACAGTCTACGGATCCCTCTTCAGCTGAGGAGTGGATTCGCACCATGGAGGACATTCTGGCATATGCAAGCATTGAGAACGGAGAGAAGGTGGCGTTGGTGACCTACCACCTAGCGTTAGATGCCTGGTTTTGGTGGGATTCCATCAAGACGACCACCGATGTGACGATTATGGGTTGGGAGCGATTCCGGATGTTGTTCTATGATAAGTATTTCAGCAATACAGTGCGGGAGGCAAAGATGGTTGAATTCATGCAGTTATAGCAAGTTGGTTCCATTGTCGAGTATGTGAGGAAGTTTGAAGCCCTTTCTCGATTTGTGCCACGTCAGGTCAGCGTTAACGAGGATAAGGTACGCCGATTTTTACAAGGACTTAGCCAGGAATTCCGGATGCGTCTTACTATATCTGGGGTACGGAATGTGTCCTATGACGAGATTGTGGCTAGAGCACTTGATATTGAGGCTGTGGAGCAGAGTTCTGTCAAACCGAAAGAGCTGGCTAGGGGCTTCTTTCGTGAGATCCACCCACAACCCCGGAATAAAGATTGGCAGCCACGAGGACAACCACAGCAACAACAGAGAGGTGTTAAAAGGCTGTATGTGGGAAATAATGACCAAGGCAAGGGTAAGCAGGTACAAGGGGTTTCACAAATGCCTTGGTGCCCTAAGTGCAAGAAAGAACATGGTGGCGACTGCTGGGTTGGCACGAACAAATGTTTTAGGTGTGGCGCAGCTGACCACTTCGTCAAAGATTGCCTGAAGCCCAGCCGAGATCAGTCAGGCAGTGATCGGAGGAGGACTATGCCGAGGATCTTTGCATTCATCAAGCCTGGTGACATCGATGATGGGGCCTAGCCTTCTCTTGTTACAGGTACTGTCTTAATTGCCTGTATGACAATACGTTTGTGTTAAATAGATAACAATAATAGTGACGATAACGATAGACTCAAAAATGGAAAAGGAAGAAAGTAGAAGGTGGGTAAGAAGAATTATTAGGTGAACCTCAACGAGAAGATAGTAGACTATATATAGGACAATATAGACTTCATAGGTTTAGAATTATGCATTAGTAGGAACATTGGTGTTCGAGGAACTAAGAAAGTTGACTTGAATAATGAGATGTTTCAAAAATTTTCTTTTGGAGAAAATAGAAGAGTATGGTTGGTGAATTTGAGGAGGTTGAGATTATGGACGTAAATTTATTTAGCAACAAATCTGCGAACAAGAGGATTGTGGATGAACCATTACACGGAAGCCAAGTATTATATTAAACCAAACTAGGAGAAACAAAGGAGTGTAGACCACTTTGTAACTTCGAAGAAATCCTTGTGTGATATTAGGAATAAATGAAGAAGAGTGTTAGACTAACTGAAGGGTTAAGGTCGGAAGACTAGATCAGTGTTTCACGGCAAACAATTTGTGATGTTTGCGATTTATGGAATAGGAAGAACAAGAATATACGATAAGCCCACATAAGTAAACTTAATGTGGAAATAAGTTAGAAAAAGTTCCAAAAGATCGGTATTTATTAGGTCGAGACCGATGGATACCTGGGTAATTTCAGAGTAGAATAGATAGTTGGAGCGAATCTATGGTGAAACTTAGGGGTTTGATTGTAAGGATTCGAGTTGGCCAAATGAGCGTAACGTAGATAGTAAGGAAACTTTAGTTAAGGACATAGTGATAGAGCTCATTAATGTAGCCTAAAATGAAATGTGGTATTTATAGTATCTTAATTACAAAGGAACTAGAATCTTAAGCAAGAAGTAACCTTAGCCCCCCGTTGAGATGGCTTGTGTTTGTGGAATTTAGAGATTTGAATTTCGTTGAGAACTTCTATTAAGAACAGCGAGGAGCCCAAGGAAGTGTACAATTTGGATACTGTTGACGGAGGAGTTCTAAGGGAACATTACTAGGGAAATGAGGACTCGGGTGGTCGAAATAGTAACTAAGGTTAAGGTCAACGAACTTATACACAAGTTTAGTTTACAGCCCCAATATATATATATAGAAATTGTTATACTCGATAGGTGGGTAAGGTCGTAGGGTAAATTGAGACTTAGTGTTAGAGTAAGTAATTTGAGAAGGCTTCGAGTGCGTAAAGTGGTTAGGTATATATTCGGTAAACACGGGATTAAGAAAGATAGAAACTAAAGGAACTCAATTCGAGGAGTTGAAGTTAAAAATAGAGGGGAGTTCGGATTGCAACTTGGGTGTAGTTAGGAGTCCTCGAATGATAATCAACCCAAATGACGTCGGGAAGTTGAAGTTATTTCAAGGATTGAGGATAGGAGACAATCTTTAGTCGAAACCAACTAATAAGTGAGAGAGAGTTTAATGTTTTGAGTGACTAAATGCAAACTAACATGTGCTCGGGACGTTAAGTGTGAAGTACACAGTTAGAGGTCGTTTGGTTAAGACTTGGAGATTTGGTAAGATCTGATGCGTGAACTGAAAATGAGGACTACGATTAGGAAGTTAATGTAGAAATTTGGTTGGTGTGTATCCCGATTGTGAATAGGATCGAGGGAATTGCGTTGAGGTATGGGATACAGCCCAGAAATTAGATGAAATTGAAGGCATTCAATTTGGTTGGCGTTAGGAAGCTTAGGTATAGATCTGACCTAAAGGGACAGCGGAAGAAAGATGTTGATAAAGAGTAAATTTTGAAGTTAGTATTAATAAGATATTTAATCTGCGAGTGATTAAGTGAAAGTCGAAAGTTGGTACATGCGCAAGTGTTAAAGTGACAAATATGTTGTCGGGTTCAGTGATTGAGATTTGAGAATTTGGATTATGCTTTGTACGTGAGAGAGGATGTGTACGACCAAATCGAAAGTAGGGAAGACGAAGTTAAGGCCAATGTTGGAGAATATAGTAGGGTTGTGGTTTAGAACCACGGAGAATGACCGTTAGTACATATGAAAAACCTAAGTATAATGCCGCAAGACTTGAGGCGTAAATATCAAGGACTGTGAGCGATGGCAAATTTTGAGGACAAAATTTTAAATAAGGTGGATGGAATGTAATACCCGGCTTTTCGGGATATTAATATTATAATATATGATGCATTTTTGTAAATATGTCAAATCAAGCTCGTTTTACGAAAAGAAAACGTCATTAGAATCCTAATTATTAATAGGAATTCTAAGGAAATTATGAGAATTTTCGGAATAGTAACGCTTAATTCCGAGCGATTACGTTTCTTGAAATGTAATGGACGTTGTAGTAAAAATAGTAAGCGAGGTCCGATTTGCAAACGGACAGTTTTAATAAATCCTAAATAATAAGTTGGACTTATTGGTGAAATAAGGAGATTTGGTGAAACTGAATAGCTAGTTAATTACGAAACAAACAACGAAACGAATACAAAAACAATGCAAGGGAAAAACGGTAAATTGCCAAATCAAAATTATAAAATAACAATAATCTTCTTTCTTCCTCATTTCTTCCCTGCTGCGCGAGAAAACCAGAGAGCGAAGCTCTCTCTGCCGTCGACGATTCCTTCGACTTCCGACCTCCGATTCGTCCTCTGATCGTCTCGATTCTCTGCGATTTCTTCCCCAATCCCGATCCTAGGTACGATTTTAAGGTTTTAGGAAAGTTTATTTTGACTTTTACGGAGTTTAAACAATTAAGTTTTCGTTTAGGGTTTCCGTTAAAAATGCGATTTAAGGTTTGAAATTGATAGGTTTGCCGTGATTAAGTATATATTGAACGTATTGAACGTTATTGGACGTAGTTAGATTGATTTGTGAGAATGTTAAAGTTTTAGGATTTTCGAGTTTGTGGAAAATGCTCGTTTTAACGATAATTTTGTGAAATTGCTTAGGTAAACAACGCTCGTGGACGGAGCTTGAGCTGCAACGGACACGAGGTACGTTCTCGTGATCTTCTCTGGCCGATTAGCCTACATCGTACGTCGAATTCGTCTCGAGGAGTTTTGGTGATGCGTTTGTTTAAATTTGTTTTTCGTTGGGTAGTTAGGTTGGCCGTTTATAGATTATGTTTGTTTATCGTCTTGACGGCACACATGCTTGTTGTTTACTTTATGTATTTGACTGCTCATGCATCACGTCTGTTAAAGCATATGTTTAAGAGAACGAACGAAATGAATCTACGTAATCTGTTATCTGGTCACGGCGAGGTGGTTTAGACCTCGGTGACATTCTGTCTGCGACCTAATTAAAATGTAAAATGAACCAACGAAATCTACGTAATCTGTATCTGGTCACGACGAGGTGGTTTAGACCTCGGTGACAATCTGTCTGCGAACTAATGAATCTGAATCTGAATCTATTATCTGCATGTTTTATGAATGACATACGCATCTGCACGCATCTGCATTTACTAGTGCTTACTGAGATTTTTATCTCATAGATGTCTGTATGGTGTAGGTGACATTGTGGCAGGTGAGGATGAGATCCCTCCACCTGAGGAATGAGGCAGTTGACGGAGGATGGCCTGCGGTGGTGTGCTGGCGTAGTCGGTGCTTGACCTGACCCGTGGGGAAGTATGTATAGGATATGGGGTTTTTGGGATGTTTTGGGCTGATGGTTGTATAGACATTTTAGGATGCTTGGTTCTGCTAGTTGATAGGTTTTAAACGTTTTCGAAAATCTATTTTGTAAAGTTTTTATGAATTGCTGGATGATTTTAATAGGAGGAAATTGTACAATTTTAAACATATCCACGCAGTTCGTTTTCAGGGAACTGTACTTCGTTTTAAATACCTTTTGAGTTGGTCTTTGAATGATTAGTGGAGTGAAAGTTGTATGTGTGTGTAGTGACAATACATTGAGGAGTTATGAAAATGAAAGAAAAATGGTGAAGTTTTAAGTGTGTTTTGCAGGGAAATTGAAAGGAGAAGGAAGAAAGAAGAAAGAGGAGGGGGTGGGGCGAGCTCTCTGGAAAACCATTCCAGAGAGGTTGCCGAACGATCGCCATGGAGGGCGATCGTTCGCCCCTCATCTGGTCGCGCTCTGGAAGAAATTCCAGAGCGCTTGCCGATTGATCGCTGGAGAAGGCGATCAGAAGGCAAAAATGGGCGATCGCGTAGGGCGATCGATCGCCGGTTTTGGGCGATCGATCGCCAGTTTTAGGCGATCGATCGCCACTGGATTTTGATTGTCAAAAAGCCGATTCTGCCCTTCTCTGCTGGGCCGACGTTTTAAAGGATTTAAATGTTTGTTTTAATTGTTTATTTAAATTGTTTTAAGATTTGTTCTAAACGAGATTCGATTCCATTTCCGATTTCGATTTCGATTGAGGTTCCGCCTTATGTACAGTTAAAGTTAAAGGTGTAAAAAAAAATATAGTTACGGGAAATTAAGGGTACAGTATTAGGGTTCGTGACAGGTAATCTTCTCTCCATTTCTCAAATTGGTTCTGTCACTATTCTGGCTATCTCTAGACCCTTGAAACTAAATATTGTCTGTCACTCTCCTTGTTTGTCTCATAATCTTATAAGTGTTCACAAATTATGCACCGATAATTCTTTTTATGTAGAATTTCATCCAAAAGTTTTTTGTGTCAAGGATCAACACTCCCACCAGCTTCTTTGTCGGGGCTCAGTCATTGATGGTCTCTACAAGCTTCCATCCTTTTGTCCTGTGAGAGGTCTCCAAGTTCAGTTTCCTTCCTCGGCTAAAGACTTCTCCCTGTTTTGGCACTATAGATTAGGACACCCTTCACCAAATGTTTTGTAGCGTGTCTTAAATTCGTGTAATCTTCCTGTATCAAAGACAAATAGGTCTCATGTCTGTATCACTTGTTCGATAATCAAATCTCATCTCTTACATTTTCAGATTTCAAACTCTAATGCAATTTCTCCTTTTGACATTGTATACACTGACGCTCGGGGTATGCCCCTTGTCAATTCTATTACTGGTGTACGCTATTTTGTTCTTTTTCTGGATGATTGTACTCGTTTCACTTGGTTTTTTCGTTAAAATTAAAAAGTGACATTTACAACATTTTTGTACATTTCATAAATTTGTTCTTACTCATTTGAAGTTCATATTAAAACGGTTCAATCTGATTGGGGTGGAGAATTCCAATCCCTCTCCACTTTGTTTAAATATTTGGGTATCCATCATGGTATATCTTGCCCATATACTCCTAATCAGAATGGTTGAGTTGAATGAAAAAATCGTCATGTTGTTGAAACTGGTCTAGCACTGCTATTTCATTTTTCAGTTCCTCAAAATTTCTAGCCTTATGCCTTTGCCACAGCCACCTCACTGATAAATCTGCTACCTACTCTTATTTTTAGAAACAAATCTCCCTTTGAATGTCTGTTCAATTCTACTCTAGATTATTCCTCCTTGCATGTTTTTGGCTGTACATGTTTTCCCCTACTTAGACTCTTTAACAAACACAAGTTACAGCCCCAGTCAATTCCTTGTGTCTTCCTAGGTCCTAGCTCTAATCATAAAGACTACATATGTTTAGATCATCACTTTAACAAAATCTACATCACTCGACATGTATCCTTCGTGGAGTCAAGTTTCCATTTTTCCTCTATTTCCAAACCCAGCACCTTTTCCCCACCTTTCTACTTTTCCATTCCTTTCATCTCCCCTTCCTACTCTTCCACATCTCCACTTCCAACAACAACAATCAATCAACCCTCTTTCCCACCTTTACCATTCGCGTAGAGGATTGGACTTTTGGGGAGGATGTGTTCTATCCCACGAAGGAGAGAGAAGACTCCTTTTTTATTATATAATCTCATGTGGTAAGAACCTAGTTTTCTTAGAGCAGGCTCCCTCTCTTAAACAAGTTCTCTAGAGTGAGATTGCACTTTTTTTTCTTCACTGGAGCAGGATCGCACTCTTTTTTCTCCCTTTAGAGCGGAATCTTGTGGTCTGAATTTTTGAACAAAAACCTGGACATACGAGCTCCCGTACTTAAGGCTGGGCTCCCATTGATGGTTGTTTTGTTAATAGAGTATAGTTTAAAAGCGATTTTGTTAACAAACATAATTTAAGAGCAAGTTTGTTAATGATCCTATAGTTTAACATTTTTTTTTGTTAATTAGCCATTTCAAATTCCTTTGAGATATTGCCTTTGAAAAAATTGCTACTTACATTGTCTAAGTATCAAATAATGAAAACGACCGTACTCAAAATTCCCTGTTCAAGTTTACTATATTGCTTTTCAAAAGCAATCTCAACGCCATCTAGAATTGATGCCATTAAGGTGATTCATTAGAGAAAGAAGAAATTCGACTATGGATTTGATGAGCTTAAAAAATGGGAAAAAAGTTGAAGCACAAAACGCTCTCGGATTGCAAACAGTTTTGGCCAAAAATGGACTACATTCCAAAATGCATAACTTCTTCAATGAAGCTCCAATGAAGTTAAAATTTTAATAGGATCTTACCCTGGATGTGATTGAACTACCTTCAAAAATCAAGCGTTAACTCGATGGGAATGAAGAGATATGGATGAAGTGGTGCACGTTGGTCCAGAAAGTGATAATGAGGCACCTTCCAGGTCTTTGGCTCTCCTTGAAGAAGAGCTCTCCAACTTGTTGTGAACAGAGCTTGATACACTCTTGCTGAATATTTTACCTTCAAAGAAGAGGTAGAGAAGGGAGCAATACAATGGATTCCACTCACTCACAAAGATGGAAATCAAAACACGCACACACTCGTTCAAATATGACTCACCGAGGAGATGTGGCGACTTGATGCTTGTAAGCTTCAAGGTTTGGACGAAGATGAACTTAAGTTTTTCTATTCAAAATGTGCTGCCTTTCAGCAGCCATAAGGATGGTTTAAATACCAATCCCCTTTACAAAATTAGGGTTCAAATAATCAGCCAACAAAAGGTGACAAAACAAGGGGTATTCGGCTAAGTGTGCAATCTGAGTACAAACATGTTTTCCAATTTTGGCAAAGCCCCCCTTCTCTCCAAGTGTCACTTTCAAGTGGTGCCTTCTTCCACAAAACACAACCACAAGTGACCTTTAATGCACAAATGTTCAGTCATCACAAGTATATAAGAAGAACTACTAAAAGACTAGAGAACATAAACTAAACTTAAGGTTACATCAATTTGCTCCAAGGAAGACATTGGTTCCTTCTTAAAGCTCAGTTTGGTTATGAGGTTGTTCCCATGTAAACAAGTGAAATGATATCTCTTTGCCTA
>CM039502.1:48960711-49081690 GCA_022432975.1 Begonia masoniana
TCTCGATCTAGCTGACATTAGGAAGCTTAGGTATAGCTATGATGTGAAGGAACAGATGAGGAAAGACATCGATGAAAGAAAAACCTTGAAGTTTTGCATTAATAGGGGATCTAATCTGTGGGTGATTAAGTGAAAGTTGACGCACCGCGCAAGTTTTTTTTTGAATAACGTATATGATCGGAATTTTTGGAAATTTGACTATGCTCAGCACTTAAGTGCGGACGTGACAAGCCACTTACGAATATGAAATACAATTTAAGGCTGATGTTGGAAAGCATTGTAGGGAATTTTAGTCTAAAACCATGAAATTGGCCGTAAGTATAGATAATTCCAAGGCTTAAGGGAGTTCAATTCTAAAAGGAATTAAGGGAAAAGACTCGAAAAAAATCGAGTGATTGTAATCGAAGTATGAGACTGGTAAGACTACGACGATGATAACAGGGCTATAAGCTAAGTCCAATTTTTGATGCACAAAGTTTAATTAATGTGGGTGGACTGTAACACCCGAGATTTTTGGTTTTTCCTTGCCAAAGGCATTTCGTAATACAGGGAATTTATGCCCGTTTTGTACATAAGCTTTGTTTAAAGCCTAGGATTTATAGGGATTTTTAAAGGAATAAAGAAGTTTCAGGAAACTAAATCGATTAGTGTAACACCTAGTTCGGTTTTCCATTTATGATATGTTTTTATTCTTAAAAATAATAAATTAAACCCGTTTACGAACGGAAAGTTTTGGTTGAACCCTAAGAATCCAATAGGATTTTTTGTGAAATAAGAAAATTGCGGAGAAACGAATCGCTAGTTAAATAAGGAAATTAGTAGAAAATTGAGGTGAGGGGCAAACTTCTTAATTCTTGAAACCCCTTTATAAATCCCCAATTTCGCTCTTCTCTTCCTCACTCAACCGCAAAACACCAGAGAGCCAGTTTGTTGCTCTCCTCTGACAAGTGTGGCCTTCCACACAGAAACCAGACCTATGTTGTTTAAATGTTTGAGTCGGTGTTTTGAATGAGATTTTGAGTGAATTTATGTTGGAATGTATGGTTGAGATGTAAGTAAAATTTTTTTGAAGGAATTGTGAAAAGTGTGTTAGGAGCATTGGTATGCAGGAGAAGAAAGAAGGAAGGAAAGAGGAGCGTCTGTCCTCTGGAAAATCCAGAGGACATGGCGATCAATCGCCCAAGGGTGGGGATCGATCGCCCATGGGTCGCCACGTTCTGGAAGAATTCTAGAGCGTGTGGCAATCGATCGCCCAATAAGGGCCGATCGATCGCCCCTCTTTGGTCGCGCCACGATCACAGATCGCCTGGTGAGGCGATCGCTGGCAAAACCAGCGATCGCCGATGGGCGATCGATCGCCTGTTTTGGGCGATCAATCACCCCTTCATTTTAGGAGGTGATTGCCTCTTCTGCCCCTGATTTTGTCTTCTTTCACTGGCAGATTGTTTTTAATAGTTTTAACTTGTTTTTCTTAAATTGTTTTAAAGGTTTAATTGTTTTAAATAATTGTTTTATTTAATTGATTTAAGATTCGTTTTAAACGATTTTCTAAACGATGTTGACGATTTCAATTTTAATTTAAATTCTGCTTAAACTTAGAAGTATAAAAGGAAAAATTTGTATGGAAAAATTGGGTACAGTATTAGGGTCGTTACAAGTTATGGTATCAGAGCCCCCGGGTTTTAAAATCGGTTCTATAGACTGCTTGACTGCACAGCCACTACACGGACATCCTTCATCAACTGTAAGAACGTTTAACTGCTTTATTTGATTTTAATTTTCTTAGGATTATTTGATTGATTTTATAGGAGCCATAAAATGATCCGAGGTAAAGACGCTAGGGACAACACCATAGACCTATTGAGGGGTGTCATTGCACAACAATTTCAACTCATTGACCGACAAGCGCAGCTTATAGATAGACAATCTCGTCAGCTGGGGATGTTGATGAACCGAGAAAGCCCCAGGATCGAAGGACTAGTCGCTCCCATTAATTACGGCACAAAGAGAGTGGGCAAGGAAGAAATCAAATCAAGTCGACGAAAGCGCGTGCGAGGAACTTCTCGGGGACCCTTGTGTCCTAAATGCCAGAAGGAACACTGTGGCAAGTGTAGATTAGGCACAGGTAAGTGCTTTCGATGTGGAGAGGTTGGCCATTATGTTAAGGATTGCCCGAAGCCAAGCAGAGACCAATCGGGCGGGGATCAAGAATATGTTACACCGAAGATGCTTGCCCTGACTGGAGAAGAGGAAACTGCCCAACCTTCAGCTGTTTCAGGTATAGTTTTATTTCGACAGTTAATGGAGTGAAGGATATTAGAGTAGAGATATAGTATAGAGTTAAAAGTTTGGAGATGATAATTGGGTAATAGGTTGAAATAAGCTTAAGAATAGAGAGGGGATGATGTAGACTTTGAATAAAAGAAGCATAGAGTTATGCGTTAAAGCCCATGACCCGGTGTAACTGTGAAAATTGAGCGCTTAAAATTCAATTTCTGTAAGAGAGGTACAACTTATGGAATGTGAGGTTTAAATAAATGGGAACTAGACCCTAATTGACAGACCCCTAGAATTTAGAATGAAATCAATAGAGGAGAAATTTGGAGTTTAGAAGTAAGACTTGCTAGAGAATGTTCTAGGATGTCAAGATAGCGTTAGTGCGTACAAGTAGATAAGAAAATATAGCAGGAATTTAAATAGCTTAGATCCACGAGAAATTGGGAGTACCTAGACTTGGTGACACTCAAAAGTTGGCTTAAGTAGATTGTTGAAGGGATGATAGAACGACTCAAAGTTGAAGACGTGATTACGTAGGGGTGTTCGTATTGACCCACATCGATGAAGAAGATAAGGGTATTTACTCGAGGTTGGAAGATTAACGAAATTAGAGACAATAAAGGGTTAAAGTTATACAAAAGGTACTACTCGAGATACGAAGCTTGACCGACCTTAAGTATACTAGTCAATTGAGGACGATTGTTAATTCGTGAAAAAGATTTCGACTGACTTACTATAAGGGGGAGACGTAGTAAAGTTAAGAGTAATTGGTGAGTACTAGAGGTAGTGTTGAGTGGAGGTTATGAAATAAAGAAACGAAGAGCCTAAGAACTAGGAAGGACTTAAGATCTCGAACGTGATAACTACTTGAAAGAAAAGTTTAGCACTTTGAATCAGATGTTGTGTTTCGAGGTTTGAAGTAACTAGTATGACCGTCGAGGGAATGTTGATTTATGGTTGATACGGTTTGAGGCTTACCTCCGAGAAGGAAGTAGGAACATCAGTGTACGAGGAAAATAGAAGAGTAAGATTTGAGGTTAGAGGAGATTAGAATCACGGGCGTAAACTTATCTACAACAAGTTTGCTAACAAAAAGACTGTTGGGGGAGTCATTGTACAGGAGCCAAGTGGAATATTTAGAACCCGACTAGGAGGAACGAAAAGATATAGACCATTGAGTAACTTGAGAGAAGTTCATGTGCGACATTTGAGATAAGTGCGGGGGATTGTTAGATTAAATGAAGGGTTAAGATTAGAAGTTTAACTCAGTGGTTAGTACCGAACGACTTGTGAAATTGCGGTTTATAGAATAGGAAGAACAAGGATGTGCAATATACCCACTTAAGTAAACTTAAGTAAAATGATGATTTTCAGCGGTTTGACTCGTATTTGACAAGTTGAGCCCAATGGATACATAAATAACTCAAAGTTAGAAGGAATAGTTTAGAACAACTCCATAGCGAGACTTAGGGACTTGACTGTGCTCAAGGTTAACGGGGAGTTAAGTTAGACGAATAAGCACATTGTAGATAGTATAAACGTTTCGGTTAGAACATAACGAAGGAACTCCTTAACGCGACTTAGAATGAAATGCGAGATTTATAGGATCAAATTTACAAGTGAGCATTGGTCTTAAAATAGTACCAACTTAAGCTCTCAGTTAAACCTGTTGAGGCCTTGAATATATTTTTGGGGAAATAGTTGGCGAAAAATAGCAATGGAAAAAGTTAAGTCTTGAGAATTGCATCAAAACAGGGATCGAGGTTGGTAAGTTACCTGAGGAAGTATGTGACGTAGGATTTTATTGGTGGGATACCTTACGAAATATAGAGAATGAAAATTCTAGTTGAGAAGCTCACCTGGAAATAGTTATTATATCCATGCATAAAATGACTAATAGTTTGCCAAAACATAAAGGCTAACATTTCTCAAGTTAGTTTAAATAAAATAGATTACATGGTGTTGATGTAAGGAAGACAAATTCCCTCTTTAGTTCCTTCAATCTGTGCATCCCAAGTGATGACATGTAAAGGTTGATCCATGTCCATAGAGTTAGGCTTCCATTCCAAGTCCTTGAAGAGATTATCACTTGCAAAAGAATTAAATTTGTCAAAAAATAGGTTAAATGCATTATGGGCCTTGGATATGTTTTGAGCCTTAGTCCGGGATTGAGTCATAGGCCTATAGGGCACATCAATAGAAAAGGTGGAAAAAGTTTTTGATTAATATGGTTACTCAGAAACGGTGAAACTTCAATTAGTACCACTCGAGTTCTCTGGCTACGCGAGTATATGATGGGAAAATCTTAAAGCTCAAAGGAAAAGAGATAGAGAAGAACCCGTCATGACATGGAGGGTCATGAAGGCCCTAACGAGGAAAAGATTTGTACCGAGCCATTACAAACATGAGTTATTCCTACAAATGCAGAATTTAAAACAAAATTCTCAATCCGTTGAAGAATACCTTACAGAATTTGAAACACTTAAGATCTGTAGTAGAAAGTCAGGTGAAATGCAAGATTTGTTAGAGGATTAAACCAGAAAATTAGTGATTTGGAAGAATTGCAATCATTGGATTCTATGGACGTGGTAATACAGTATGCCCTAAAAGTACAAAGATAGGTGAAATGCAAGGGGAAGGCTTCTACTACTCATTTCCCTCCAAAGAACGAGAGTTCAATAAATCAGTGCGCTATCCCAAATCTATTAGTACATAAGAAGGATGGTTCTATAAGGATGTGCGTAGATAGTCAGGCCATTAACCAAATTACCATGAAGTATAGATTTCTTATCCCGCTTTTAGAGGACATGTTGGATGAATTAGGTGGAGCATCGATATTTTATAAGGTGGATTTAAAGAGCGGGTGTAAAACCCGTCAAATTTTAGTAGTTGTAAAAATTTGAATAAATTTTTCGCGAATTTTAGTGTAAATAATTGAGATCAATTTCGCTAAATTACGGTAGGAATTTAGACTGTGAAACCGAACATTAAATTAAAGGTAATTAATTGTAAAACTTTAATAAAAGAATTAATTAAAATCAAAATAAAAAGAAGTAGGTAAAATAATAAATGAAATGAATTTAATATAAAAATAAAATAATAAATAAATAAATAAAAAGATAAAAGATAAGGTTTCTAAAAGAAGCCTTATCTTGTCGGCAGAGGAAAGAAAAAAACCAGAGAAAAGGAGAGAGAGCCGCGAGGGAGAGAAAGTTGCCGACGCCGGAACGACTTCCGTTCGGTGCGATTTTGGTGTCAAAACGTTCGTCTCAAAGAGTAGATCAACGTTTGTGAAGGGCGTTTTCGAAGGTAATCCCTCTTTCTCCCGATTTTTGCCCGAGAAGTTTGG
Source organism: Begonia masoniana (assembly GCA_022432975.1). NCBI lineage: Eukaryota > Viridiplantae > Streptophyta > Magnoliopsida > Cucurbitales > Begoniaceae > Begonia > Begonia masoniana. The sequence continues at coordinate 48,966,338 of CM039502.1, forward strand.
GGTTTTAGGTTTTGTTAGATCTGAGTTTTGGGGTCGGTTTCTCGGTGTTTTTGGCAGGGATCGACTCAAAAAGTGGTTAGAAATGCGTTGGAAACAATTTTCAGCAAAAAATTGGTTAGAAATTTGATTTTTTCACCGCGGGTTGATCGTTGATTGGTCGCCGGAGCTTCGTCGGCGTTCGACAATCGACGGTCGAGTCAACTCGACCATGGGCTGAGTCAACTCGGGCTTTGGGCCGAGTTGACTCAAGCCCAAGGCCAAGTTGACTCTGGCCCAGGGCCGACTCGGGCCCAATTGGGTTGGCCAAGCCCGACCAAGATTCAGGCCAGGTTAGGCCCAGGCCCTTTGGCCTTCTGGGCCAGGTTCGACTTGGGTCCATTGGGCCGAGTTTGACCCATCCCATCAGGCCGGGTCAACCCAGCCCATTATGGGTCGAACCCGCCTGGTCTGACCCGATTTGGGTTTGGGCCGGGTCTAGCCCGAGCCCAGGAGGAACGGGTTGGTTCGGGTCAAACCGATCCGACCCCGACCAACTCGAACCGGCTTGGTTGGACCTGAACCAGACTCGACCAATTTGCGTTCAACTTAACCCGAACAAGTCCGACTCGGCCCGAACCAGTCCAACCCGACCCGGTCCGGTCAATCAAAGTCAATGGTTGACTTTGACCATTGACCGGTTACTTTGACAGTTGACCGTTGACTTTGATCGTTGACTTTTACTTTTGACCAAGAAGTCAACCCGAGCCATTTGGGCCCGTTTTCTCCCCGGTTCGTAGTTTATATCGTTTCTAGACTCAATTGGACCTTAATGGGGCTCATTCATTGTGTTGTTTCTCAGATTCAGAGGATTTTGCTGATTTGGAAGCAATTCCTGAGGAGCCACGGTTTACCGAAGATAGGAGGACTCGCCGCAGGGGTATGGGTTATTATGCTTACTACGTTATACCTAACATGCACATGCACATATATTATTTTGGTGGGATATCACTAATATTGATGTCGGCATTTTACTGGCATGGTTATTTTGCATATTGTGGCACGTATATTTTTTTTATTGATCTATACTGCCTAGTGGAGTTTATATGCCATGTTTTACTTGTCTTAGCCGACGGGTTGTATTTGAGATTTCCCTGAGATTTATTATATTTGGCATGTAGATAGCTTTATACATGCATTTGATATTGTTCATGCATTGGTTTTCTGTTGTGCCATTTGGAGTTTGATACTGCAGGTAACCGTCTGACACTCTTAGCTGGGCCCTTATGCTAGGAATATCAGGGGGTTTTGCCTAGTTGTTGTGGTACTCCCCACGCTTGTTTGGATAGGGTACGTCACCTGAGAATAGGCGGAATGTAGGGTACGCCCCCTGAGAATAGGCAGAATGGGCTCGGAGGCATGCTCGCCCAGTCACCCGACCTGGCCAGTGTCTGTTCGTTGCTACCCCGGTATGATAAGTCCACTGTGTGGTCCCCTTGGGCCAAGGGTTGAGTGGTTCGTCCCTCCTGGTGTGCCCTAGTGCGTGTGTCCTGCTCGCCCAGGGCTGAGTGGTTCGTCCCTCCTGGTGGTTGACCTTTTCTCTTCTCCCTATGAGGCCTTGCCTGGTGTTATCGCGGCCTTTCTGTGTTGGTGTGGTCGGAGGATCCGTGAGTGACCTCCCTTTTCATTACACACCTGGATATATATTTTTATACTAGTATTGTTGATGTGGGCCTATGTTCATTATATATACGTATTTTATTCTTAGCCCCATCAACCGTTTTAAGTGAATAATAAGAAGAGAAATGAATAACATTGAAACTGGTTTTGATTTTTAAAACGTGCATTGATTTGATAAGGCATGCATCCTTTGAGTGGTAGGTATAACATCCCATACTGAGTTTGTCACTCACCCCAATGACTCCCCCTCTACAGGTAAAGGAAGGAAGGTTAGGAAGTGAGCTCTGTCGATTGGATTTCCCCTAGGGTCAAACTTTTGATTTCCTACAGATTTGTGTATGTAAGACATTCGAGATTGTACTTTGTTTTGGCATGTAATTATTCTCATTTATCTTGTATTCCTACGATTGTTTGTACTCTCTTTTATTTGTTGCTTCGAGGAGGTCCTAGATCAGTGCTAAACTTCTGCATTTAGCCTTAGGTTAGACAGTGGACCTCTCCGGGGTTGATCGTTTAGCCTGGCGTTTCTGTTAGACCCTCTCTCGGGTTGTGACAGCGGGTATCATCAAATCAGAATGAAAGATGGAGAAGAATGGAAGACTGCTTTTAAGACCAAGTAAAGACTCTATGAGTGGATGATCATGTCCTTCTGTCTTTCCAATGCTCCAAGTACGTTCATGAGACTCATGCACCACATACTTAAGGACTTTATGGGAAAATTTATCATAGTATATTTTGAAGACATACTTGTTTATAGTACGGATTTAACATCACACCTGAAGCACCTTAGTACCTTGTTCGAAACCCTTAGAAGTACCAAACTATTTGGAAATTTAAAGAAATGCTTCTTTGCCCAGGAAAGAGTTTATTTTCTGGGATTCATTATAACCAAGGATGGTATGGAAGTAGACGAATCCAAATAGAGGCAATCAAGGACTGGACAACCCTAAAAAGTATATCATATATTAGGAGTTTTCACGGTTTAGGCTTTTTTATTGAAAGTTTATTAAGAATTTTAGTTCCATCATGGCCCCCTATTACGAATTGTACTAAGAAAGGGCAGGAATTCCATTGGACACCAGCATGCCAGAGTAGTTTTTAAGTCATCAAAGAAAGACTATGTCAACCCCCATTTTAGCAGTACCCGATTTTAGCAAGGTGTTTGAAATAGAAAGTGACGCATCAGGATTAGGCATTGGAGCCGTACTTATGCAAGAAGGGAGACTAATTGCCTGTTTCAGTGAAAAGTTCAAGGGGGATGCCTTAAATTATTCCAGTACGATAAAGAGTTCCTAGCCGTCATAGAGCTTTAGAAGAATGGAAAGACTACCGACTCTCCAAAGAATTCATCATACAGCGGATCACCAGGCCCTAAAGTACATCAAAAGCTAAGGCAAACTAAATAGGTGTCATGCCAAATGAGTAGAGTTTCTGGAGAGATACCTGTACATTATCAAGTTTAAAAGGGAGAAACTAATGTTGTAGCAGATGCCCTCTCCCAGAGCACATTTTTCTTACTAAACTGAGCAATCGTCTTTTTGGTTTTGACTGGATTAAGGACTACTATGCTGAAGACCCTGGTTTTGGACCATTTTATCAGAGATGCTTGGACAAGGCAGAAGGGAACTATCACATGGTGGATGGTTTTCTTTTCAAGGGAAATAAGTTGTGTGTTTCCAAATGTAATATCTGGGAATCGGTAGTCAATGAGGCCCATGGTGGAGGTTTATCTAGACATTTTAGCGAGAAAAAGACACTAGACATGCTCAAAGAACACTTTCACTGGCCCCATCAAATGCGTGATGTTCATGGAGTGGTAGAAAGGTGTATCATTTGTAAGAAAGTCAAGAGTAAATTGCTTTCCCAAGGACTTTATCTTCCCTTATCCATTCCTAGTCACCCATGGGTAGAGCTTAGCATGGATTTCATCACGGGACTACCCCGCACAGCCAGAGGTAAAGAAGAAATTATGGTAGTTGTGGACAAATTCTCCAAAATGGCACACTTCGTTGCTTGCTCCAAAACAGACGACGCCACCATCATCGCTGAATTATTCTTCCGAGAGATAGTACGCATGCATGGAATCCCTAGATCCATAGTCTCAGACAGGGATACAAAATTTTAAGTTCCTTTTGGAATACTCTCTAGAAAAAGTCGGGCACCAAGCTACTTTTCAGCACATCGTTTTATCCTCAAACGGATGGACAAACAGAAGTCATGAACCGTACTTTAGGTACTCTCTAAGAAGTATCGTAGGTAAGAAACTCACAGATTTGGATGTTCGACTTCCATTCATAGAATTCTATTACAACCGAAGCATTCACTTAGCTACTGAGAAGACCCCGTTTGAGGTGGTTTATGGTTTCAACCCACTCACTCTACTAGAACTCATACCTTTACCTTTAAAAGATCTTGCCAACCCTATAGGAGCATGCAAAGCAAAACAGGTCAAGAAGATGTATGAAGCAGTCCGTAAGTCTATCAAAAAGCAGAATGACTTGGTTTCCAAAAGAGTCAACCGAGGAAGAAAGGAAGTTAACTTTAAGGAATGAGACTTGGTTTGGCTCCATTTAAGGAAAGAGCGTTTCCCAAAACAGCGAAGATCCAAACTACTTCCAAGAGCTTATGGCCATTTTAAGATCCTCGAGAAGATTAATAAGATCAAACTACCAGTGGATTACGACGTATCGACTACATTTAACATACAAGATATGTTGTAGCGACCCTAATACTGTACCCAATATCCGTACCATATATATATATTTTTTTAACCTAATATCTTTAATTAAACTCTAGGCAAAACCTAAACCGAAATCGAAACCAGAATCGAAATCGGAATTAAAATCTAAGTTTAAAAACCATTTAAAACAAATATTAAAACTATTTAATAAAACATTTAATAAACACTTTAAAACTATTAATAAACTTGGGAGGGCAAAATGGGCATTCTGCCCGATGAAGGTGAGCAGCGACCAGTCGCTGCTGCATGCAGCGACTGATCGCTGCATTCGCTGCAGCGTGCAGCAATCAGTTGATCGCTGCACACTGAGTGCAGCGATCGCTCAGCGATCCCTTGTCTTTCTCTTTCTATTCCTCCTTTCTGCCTTTTCTTTACTATTGCTCTCTGGAATTCAAGAGAGCATACACTTAAACAAAACACAACTCTCTGGAATCCGATTCCAGAGAGTAACCACACGTCCTTTTTACCAATTTCTCATCAATAACATAATCTACTTATAGCCTATACTCAATCAACCAAAACGTATACCAGACCCAACCAACTTGCAGCGGACTTTGCGAAATCCAACTGCATGGATAGCTCTAAAAACCGAGCATATCCGTAACGTTCCTAAAACCGTTCAAAACATTTCAATGACATTTAATCAACAGTTTAAACCAAAACATTTGAAACATTAAACATAAAACCTATCAACTACCAGTACCAAACATCCTATAATTTCTATACAATTTTCCTATTCTATCCAAAATAAATTAAAACCCTCAAAATCTATACATACTGTCCCACGGGTCAAATAAGCCTCGACTGTGTCAACACACCACCGCAGCCATTCTTCATCAACTGAATCATGCCTCAGGGGGAGGGATCTCATCCTCACCTGTATCCTCGTAATCACCTACACCATACAATACACTATGAGATGAAATCCCTGTAAGCTCTACGTAAATGCAATGCATGCTGTGCGTATGAGTTCGGTAAATCATGCTTTATTTTATCTTACTATGCAATGCTCAATAGGTGTCACCGAGATCCTATCCCTCTAACCCAAGAGAGCTCATCCAGCGGGCGGACTACTCTTTCTAGCTAGAAGCGGGGGGTGCACGCTTACAACACGTACAGCCGTGCCTGAGCCCCACCTCGCGTGACCAATACGCCTTTCGGCCAATACGCCTTTCGGCCAGTGCTATGCTTTACGTTATCTTCAAAACTCTGTGCGGAAGTTCATTTTCATGCTTTTCTTTAAAACAAGTGATGCGTGAACAGTTCAATATCATACAGTAAACAAACAATAATATGTACCATCAAGACTGTAAAGCGTAAACTATAAACTCCTAAAACCTAGCTACCCAAGTCAAATACAATTAAACAAACGCATCTCCAAAACTCCTCGAGACGACATTCGACATACGGTGTAGGCCAATCGGCCAAAGAAGATCACAAGAACTTACCTCGTGTCCAAAGCAGCTCAAGCTCCGTCCACGAGCATTGTTTGTCTGAAGCAAAACACAATTTCGACGTTAAAACTAATTTAAGCTTCTAAACATCCAAATTAATAAAACATTAACTAAAGAATTTCTTAAAACTCCTAACTTAATTATTCGAAGCATATCAATGAACAATCTACGATAGATAGCTCGAAACTACAATTTACGAGTTTTTCCCTAAAACCTGAAAATTCTGAAATTCTAATATTCGTCCATAATCATCTAAATTCGTCCAATACGTTCAATATATATTTAATCACAGTAAACCTATTAATTTCGGACCCTAAATCGCATTTTAAATCGAAAACCTAAACGAAACCCTAATACCGTAACTCCGTAAAACTCGAAATAAACATTCTAAAACTATAGATCCATACCTAGAGCGTCGATTGGAGGAGGAAACGTGAAGGAAACGGAACGAACGGAGGTCGGATTGGAGGAAATCGCTCGCGGGCAGAGAGAAGCCGAGAGGGTTTGCTCTCTGGAAATCGCAGAAGGCAGGGAAGAATGAAGAAAGAAATAGATTTAGGTTATTTTATAAAATTTGATTTGGCAAATTACTAAAATGCCCTTCTCTTTGATTATATATAATCTTCGTCATTCGGTTCGTTAATCGTCCAACGATTTGACTTTTCCAACTTTCCACATTTTGCCAATAAGTCCAACTTATTACTTGGGATTTAACAAAACTGTCCGTTCACAAATTGGACCTCGTTTGCTATTTTTACGAGAACGTCTTTTACATTACGAGAAACGTATTTACTCGGAATATAACGTTTAATCTCCGAAAATTCCCATAATTTTCTTAAAATTCCTATTAATTGTTAGGATCGTAATGACGCTTTCTTTTCGTGAAACGGACCTGATTTGACATATTTACCAAAAATGCCATTATATAATAAAATAATAATATTCTAAAAATCCGTACGAGCCGGATATTACATTCTACCCTCCTTATTTAGAATTTTGTCCACAAAATTAAATTATACAAATAACTCAGGATATCTAGTCATCATATACTGTTGTCGCTCCCATGTAGCCTCTTCCACCTCGTGGTTCCGCCATAGGACTTTGACTAGCGGAATCTATTTGTTGCGCAAAATCTTGATGGAAGTCTCTAAAATACGTACCGGCCTCACCTCATAGCTCAAGGTAGGCTGTACCTCGATCTCTGTAGCCTCCACGATATGCGACGGATTGCGCAAGCACTTCCGAAGCATAGATACATGAAATACGTCGTGGATACCCTCCATAGAAGCCGGAAGCTGTAATTTGTACGCCAACTTCCCGATCCTCTTCAGAATAGGAAAGGGCCCAACATAACGAGGGTTCAACTTACCCCTCCTTCCGAATCTCGCAACACCTTTGAACGGAGAAACTTTAAGGTAGACCTCGTCACCTTCTTCAAACTCTAGCTCTCTCCGCCTAGTGTCAGCATAGCTCTTCTGTCGGCTCTGAGCTACCTCGATACGCTGTCGGATAATGGAAATCTTCTCTGCCGTTTGCTGTAGAATCTCAGGACCAACGATGCTGGCCTCGCCAACCTCGTCCCAGTATAATGGAGACCTACACTTCCGACCAAACAACGCCTCATACGGAGCCATGCCAATAGTAGCCTGGAAGCTGTTGTGGTACGAGAACTCAATCAGAGGCAAATATCGGCTCCACGAGCCCTGAAACTCCAGCACACAAGCTCTGAGCATATCCTCAAGTATCTGATTCGTCCTCTCTGTCTGACCATCAGTCTGAGGATGGAATGCCGTGCTGAAATTAAGCTAAGTCCCCATAGCTTTGTGTAAACTCTCCCAGAACTTTGACGTGAATCTCGGATCTCTATCGGAGACAATAGAAACGGGCATGCCGTGAAGTCTAACAATCTCCTGCACATAGAGCTCTGCGAGCTGATCCATAGATGACGCCATCTTCACAGATAAGAAGTTGGCCGACTTTGTCAATCGGTCCACGATCACCCATACGTCATCATGGCCCTTCGTCGTCCTCGGGAGCCCCACAATAAAGTCCATAGAGATCTGCTCCCACTTCCACTCCGGAATCGGCAGTGGCAATAACGTTCCGGCAGGCCTCTGGTCCTCTGCCTTTACCTGTTGACATACTAAACAGGTCTCAACGTACTTGGCAACCTCCCTCTTCATGTTCGGCCACCAGAAGTGTTGTTTCAAATCCTGGTACTTCCCGGGTGTACAGAATATTCCGAAGAATGTGCCTCAGCCAAAATCTCCTTCTTCAGATCCTCGTCGCTAGGCACGTACCACCTATGCCTGATCTTCAGAATACCATCCTCCGATAAATGGAAATCCGACGAGTCTCCCAATGTCATGCTGGATCGAAGCTCCTCACACTCCGTATCATTCTGCTGAGCCTCACGTATCCGATCCAGAATAGTCGGCCTGAGTGAAATGTTGGTGAGCATACTGGACAACTCTGCCACTATCTCAACGTCGAACTTCTCAATCTCAGACCGCAACGTAACTGACATCGCTGCTAATGAAGGCTGACTCGCAGAAGGCACTCTACTCAAGGCATCAGCAACCTTGTTCGCTTTTCCCGGATGATACTTGATATCAAAATCATAGTCTTTGACAAACTCAAGCCATCTTCTCTGTCGCATGTTCATCTCCTTCTGGGTAAATAAGTACTTCAGGCTCTTGTGGTCGGAAAATATCTCGCACTGCTGCCCATACAAGTAATGTCTCCATATCTTCAGTGCAAAGACCACAGCTGCTAACTCAAGGTCGTGCGGCTTCAACTGCCGAGAAGCATATGCAATAACTCTACCCTCCTGCATCAATACACAACCCAGTCCCACTCCAGATGCATCGCAGTAAATACTGAATCTGACACCTTCAACAGGTAGCGCTAGTACTGGAGCGGTGGTCAATCTCTGCTTTATCTCCATAAAACTATCATCACAAGCAGACGACCATATAAATCTCTCGTTCTTCCGAGTCAGTCGTGAAAGAGAAAGTGCGATTTTTGAGAACCCCTCTATAAACTTCCGATAATAGCCAGCTAATCCGAGAAATCCACTCACCTCACGTACGTTCTTCGGCTGTGGCCAATCTCTGACCGCCTGAACTTTGCTCGGATCAACAGAAACTCCATCTTGCGATATGACATGGCCAAGAAAACTGACCCGATCCAACCAAAATTCGCATTTGGAGAACTTCGGATACAACTGGTGCTGATATAGGGTCCTCAGAACAATCCTAAGATGCTCCTCGTGTTCTTCCTTCGTCTTAGAGTAGATCAATACGTCGTCGATGAAAACCACCACGAACTTGTCCAGATACTCCTTGAAGACACGGTTCATCAGATCCATAAATGCGACAGGAGCATTAGTAAGTCCAAAAGACATGACAAGGAACTCATAATGCCCATACCTCGTTCGGAAAGCCGTCTTCGGTACATCATCCATCCGGACCTTCAACTGATTGTAACCCGAGCGTAGATCAATCCTCGAAAATACTCGGGCACCTTGCAGCTGATCAAACAAATCGTCAATCCGGGGCAGTGGATACTTATTCTTCACCGTCAATTTGTTCAACTCCCTGTAATCAATGCACATCCTGAGGGTCCCGTCTTTCTTCTTGACGAATAGAACAGGAGCACCCCAGGGTGAAACAATGGGTCGAATAAATCCCTTCTCTAACAGCTCATCAAGCTGAGTCCTCAGCTCTCTCAACTCAGCTGGTGCCAACCGATACGGGTTCTTGAACCTCGGCACGGAGTTTGGATAGACATCGATAGTGAACTCGATCTCCCGGTCTGGTGGTAATCCGGGAAGATCATCAAGAAAGATCCCAGAGAACTCTATGACGATAGGAATGTCGCTCGGCTTCAATCCGCTGAGCAACTGACAATCAAATATAGAGGCCAAATAAATAGAGCACGCACCTTGAAATTGCTCGTTGACCTTCATGGAATAAGAAATAGGCGAGCTACTCAATCTGCTCATCGCCTGATAAGAAAACTCGGCTCTATCCGGGGGTCGGAAGGTAAAAATCCCGGATCGACAGTCAATGGTGGCGTAGTGTTGCGCAAGCCAGTCCATCCCTAAGATTAGATCATAATGCTCGATGCCCATAACAATAAGGCGAGCATAGAGGGTGCGATCCCCAATCGAGATAATATTTCCCTGAACAATACGACCTGACTGCATACGCTCTCCTGAAGGTAGCATCACACTATACTCGCATTCTGCTAACTCAGGCGCAAGCCTCAATCTCGACACACAAGCGGTGGAAACAAAGGAATGTGTAGCCCCAGTGTCTAATAAAGAAAATACAGGAACGCCAGTAACCAATATAGTACCTACTATCACGGCAGGCTGATCCTCGTTATCAACATCACCAGGCTCGATAAAAGCGAAGATCCTGGGCATAACTCTCCTCTGATCACTGGCTGACTGGTCTCGACCACGCTTCAGGCAGTCTTTAGCAAAATGGCCTGGTTCTCCACACCAATAACATACATTCGTGCCTATCCTGCACTGGCCAGAGTGTTCCTTCTGACATTTAGGACAAACAGGTACCTGAGAAGCAACCTGTACTTGTTTCCCCTTTCCCTGGTCATTACCTCCCTCAAGAGGCCTCTTCACACCCCTCTGCTGCTGCTGGGGCTGTGCTCTGAGCTGCCAACCTCGGTTCAGTGACTGAGGTTGAATCTCTCTGAAGAAACCCTTAGATGGCTCCCTCGGTCTCGAAGAACTCTGATCGACTGCCTCACTATCCATCGCCCTGGCCACAATATCGTCATAGGATACATTCCGCACCCCAGATATGGTAAGGCGCATCCGGAACTCTTGGCTAAGTCCCTGTAAGAATCGGCGTACCTTATCCTCGTTAATGCTGACCTGGCGTGGTGCAAATCGAGAAAGGGCTTCGAACCTCCTCACATACTCGGCAATAGAACCAATCTGCCGCAACTGCATAAACTCGACCATCTTCGCCTCGCGAACGGTATGGCTGAAATATTTATCGTAGAACAATTCTCTGAATCTCTCCCAGCCCATAACAGTCACATCGGTGGTCCTCCTTACAGTGTCCCACCAGAATCGGGCATCTAAAGCTAGGTGGTAAGTCACCAACGCCACCCTCTCCCCATCCTCTATGCTAGCATACGCCAGCATGTCCTCCATAGTGCGAATCCACTCCTCAGCTGAAGAGGGATCTGTGGGCTGTCCGCTGAATACTGGGGGCTGGAGCTTCTGAAATCTCTCCATCCCACGGTTAAGCGAAACGGCTGTCTCTCGGGCTCTAACGCCCTCGCGATCTATCAGGGTACCCAACTGCTGAGACTGCATCTCCATCTGCTGAGCCTGTCTCTCCATATGCTGAGACTGCTGGGCAATAAAGTCTTTAAGAGTATCAATCGTATCATCGCGGTTGTCTCGGTCGTTTCGTGGATGCACCATAATTATAAAATTCCTATAAAAGTTAAACAAATATTCTAAGAAACTAGAAATCGAATAAAACTATAAACATACTTACAGTTGATGAAGAATTTCTGCGTAGTGGCTGTGCAGTCGAGCGGTCTACAGAACCGATTTTAAAACCCGGGGGCTCTGATACCATAATTGTAGCGACCCTAATACTGTACCCAATATCCGTACCATATATATATATTTTTTTTAACCTAATATCTTTAATTAAACTCTAGGCAAAACCTAAACCGAAATCGAAACCAGAATCGAAATCGGAATTAAAATCTAAGTTTAAAAACCATTTAAAACAAATATTAAAACTATTTAATAAAACATTTAATAAACACTTTAAAACTATTAATAAACTTGGGAGGGCAAAATGGGCATTCTGCCCAATGAAGGTGAGCAATGACCAGTCGCTGCTGCATGGAGCGACTGATCGCTGCATTCGCTGCAGCGTGCAGCGATCAGTTGATCGCTGCACACTGAGTGCAGCGATCGCTCAGCGATCCCTTGTCTTTCTCTTTCTATTCCTTCTTTCTGCCTTTTCTTTACTATTGCTCTCTGGAATTCCAGAGAGCATACACTTAAACAAAACACAACTCTTTGGAATCCGATTCCAGAGAGTAACCACACGCCCTTTTTACCAATTTCTCATCAATAACATAATCTACCTATAGCCTATACTCAATCAACCAAAACGTATACCAGACCCAACCAACTTGCAGCGGACTTTGCGAAATCCAACTGCATGGATAGCTCTAAAAACTGAGCATATCCGTAACGTTCCTAAAACCGTTCAAAACATTTCAATGACATTTAATCAACAGTTTAAACCAAAACATTTGAAACATGAAATATAAAACCTATCAACTACCAGTACCAAACATCCTATAATTTCTATACAATTTTCCTATTCTATCCAAAATAACTTAAAACCCTCAAAATCTATACATACTGTCCCACGGGTCAAATAACCCTCGACTGCGCTAGCACACCACCGCAGCCATTCTTCGTCAACTGAATCATGCCTCAGGGGGAGGGATCTCATCCTCACCTGTATCCTCGTAATAACCTACACCATACAATACACTATGAGATAAAAATCCCAGTAAGCTCTACGTAAATGCAATGCATACTGTGCGTATGAGTTCTGTAAATCATGCTTTATTTTATCTTACTATGCAATGCTCAATAGGTGTCACCGAGATCCTATCCCTCTAACCGGAGAGAGCTCATCCAGCGGGCGGACTACTCTTTCCAGCTAAAAGCGGGGGGTGCACGCTTACAACACGTACAGCCGTGCCTGAGCCCCACCTCGCGTGACCAATACTGTAACGCCCGGGTTTTCAGATTTTAGGATTTTCTAATTTCTTAGATAATTTTCGTAAATAGCAAATTAAAGTATTTTCTTGAGCGGGATGTTTCTTTAGAGCTCTAGGAATTTATGGGAAATTCTTACAATGCGCGTAGCCTTAGATAGGTTATGTTAAGTAGTAAAATTAGAGTGGAAATTTGGAAGAGGGATTTTAAGAGAAAATAAAATGATAGGTAATTGTTTAATAAATAATTGTTTTATGTAATTTAAATGAAAAGTGAATAAGTTTGGTTAACCTAATTGGTTATCTAATTTAGATTTGGGTATTTCCAGTGAATTAAGCCGCGGGTTATAATTAAGAACGAGATTTAACGGAATTTACGGAAGGGCAAAACGGTATATTAATGTTTTAATAGGAATTAATATTAGGATTATTATTATTATTATTATTATTATTATTATTATTATTATTATTATTATTAATTAAAACAGCAGAATGGTTAAAAAACCAATCTGTTGTTTATGCCGAGCTCCCAACGACAGCCCGACGCCGAGAGAGAGACGAGGGAGAAACGGCGACATTCCTCCTACGAACGCCGGTGATTTCTTGCCGTTTTCAGGCCAGACGACGGCGACGTGAGGCTCCGGTCCATCCTCGCGCACAAAACCGAACGGTAAGCTCGATTTTGGACATGTTTTTGTTCGGTTTGTGGCCAAGGGTGACGCGCTCGATTGAGCTCCGATCACCGGCCGTTTTTGGTTGGTCTTGGCTCTGGATTGCCGGGTATTAGGCCGGCTTTAGTCGCTTGGCCGTGAGGTGCCCAATTTGGGCGAAATTCAGTGAAGCCCGAGTTAGGGCATTTTGGGTTTTGGTTGATGCCTCGGGATTTTTTGTTAGATATTGTTAATTGAGTGTATATGTGGTCGATTGGTGAAGAAATTGATAGAATTTGATGAAAAATCGGAAAGAGGAAAATTTCTGAGTATGGGCAGAATCGGGTTTTGCAATAATTGACCTAGCTACGGTCGTTTGTTTTGAAATTCCTTTTGGCAGATTAAAATAGGCTATTGGAGGAGTACATGGCCACTGGAATCATTCGATTCCGATAACTGACGCAAAAGTTACGCGCGTTCAAAGTTTTAGGTCGGTTTTACCAAACCCAAAATAGTGGCCCATTTAGTTAGATTTTAGTTAGATTAGGCTAGAAATAGTAGTTTAAGATGTTTTCACAAAAATGAGAGTTTAGTTATACCGAGCGAGTTCTAATGCAATGTTTTGATATTTGGGGTTTTTCAGGTTCCACGGTTAAGATTTCAGATAGAGACGAATTACTAAGGACGTCAGGTAAGTAGTGTTGCATGTGTGTTGCCTTCGGGCCTACATCACGGAACGCTAGGTTATGTTGCATGTTTCTATATATATTTAGCTTTCTCATGCATCATGTTTTAGACAAAGTACGAAAATGTTTTAGCATATGTTTTCACGATTTGAACGTAGAAACGACAACGATGTAAAACGAAAATGTAAAGTGTCTGAGGGAAGTGGTTCACCCTTCAGATGTAGAAGTGTGGAACGTCAACGAAATGATTATGTATGATGGGAACGAAATGATTATGTATGATGGGAACGAAATGATTATGTATGATGGGAACGAAATGATTATGTATGATGGGAACGAAATGATTATGTATGATGGGAACGAAATGATTATGTATGATGGGAACGAAATGATTATGTATGATGGGAACGAAATGATTATGTATGATGGGAACGAAATGATTATGTATGATGGGAACGAAATGATTATGTATGATGGGAACGAAATGATTATGTATGATGGGAACGAAATGATTATGTATGATGGGAACGAAATGATTATGTATGATGGGAACGAAATGATTATGTATGATGGGAACGAAATGATTATGTATGATGGGAACGAAATGATTATGTATGATGGGAACGAAATGATTATGTATGATGGGAACGAAATGATTATGTATGATGGGAACGAAATGATTATGTATGATGGGAACGAAATGATTATGTATGATGGGAACGAAATGATTATGTATGACTTTGGGGTTTTCAGGTCCCGGTAGATTTCAGATAGAGACGAATTACTAAGGACGTCAGGTAAGTAGTGTTGCATGTGTGTTGCCTTCGGGCCTACATCACGGAACGCTAGGTTATGTTGCATGTTTCTATATATATTTAGCTTTCTCATGCATCATGTTTTAGACAAAGTACGAAAATGTTTTAGCATATGTTTTCACGATTTGAACGTAGAAACGACAACGATGTAAACGAAATGTAAAGTGTCTGAGGGAAGTGGTTCACCCTTCAGATGTAAAGTGTGGAACGTCCAAAAAATATAGAACGTCTGAAGGACGTGGTTCACCCTTCAGATGAAGTTGTGGAACGTCTAGAGATGGAGAAACTAATCCGCCCTCCATTGGTATGATGGGAAACGAATATTATGATGGAAACGATATAAACTGAAACAAAATGATTATGTATGATGGAAACGATATAAACTGAAACGAAATGATTATGTATGATGAAACCATAGAAACTGCATATGTTAAGTAAAAATGTTTTAAATTCATATTGTCACTACTTGCTAAGCATTAGGCTTATAGTTTGAGTTCTGTGATGTAGGTGCAGAAGAACAGGTACAGTGAGTTTTCACGAGCATGCTAGGATTACGGACGCAGTTGATGGAGTACGACCATGGTGGCAACCCGGCAATATTGTTAGGGCGATTTCGACCGTGGTTAGTATGTGTCCGTGTTTAGTATGAGTTAGGAGTCTATTTTGGTTGGGGAATGATTTGGAGGTTTTGTGTATGTGTTTAGAAATGTGATGGATGAAAGTATGAAAACGTTACGTATGTAGATCGATTGGTTTTGATAGAAAAAAAAAACGTATAAAAGTAGAGTTTTTGATGTGTATGATGTGGTAGTAGAATGTCTAAAATGTGAAGTATTTATTTTGGAGAAATATACTGGAACTGTTTGGTTATTTTGAACTGTTTGGTTATTTTAAAATAGGTAAGGATACGCTCGATTTTTAGAGCGATCCATGCAGTTCGTTTTCTTGAGTTCTTCCCGAAAGTATAGGTTATATTAGTGTCGTGTTTTGATGATCGATGAATGAGTGTTTTGTTTTAATTGATCTTACTTTAATTGTTAATTTGTTTTAAGTTATTAATGGTTTTAGTCTAGTTTTAAATGTTTTAAAAGTCGAAATGTTTTACGCTCAAAATGCTTAAGTCAAAGTTAGACCCTAAAGGTTGTTAGGGGTGGGTCAATTGTCTAGGTTCGGTTTATTTTATCGTGTCGAGTGAAAAAGAAAAATTTTATTCGTAAACACGAGGGCTTAGGTAAAGGTTATGTCGATGTAAAGTCAAGTTCTGTGACGGCCCTACGGGGTTGGGGTCGTTACAGTTATGGTATCAGAGACACGTGGTCGCAATCGTTCAGTTGATTTCCTAACAATGCCACTCGCCCCATGGAAGTGCTTCGCCAACTGTAAGTGTTTATGTTTAAGTAATGATTTATAGATTTTTATAGTGTTTCGTGTTTTTTATTAACATGTCTAGGTACAAGAAAAGGCCACGAGTACTTAAGTGACCCGAATGGATCCCAATAGCCAGTTTATGGACATATTACGTCAACAGTCAGAACAGATAGGGGTTTTGCTAAATCGAAATGGACGAGGTAACGATTCTCAGGACCAAGGTGAAGAAAGGTTTAGACGGCTTAGGCCCCCGACATTCGATGGTCAGTCTTCGGATCCTACGAGTGCTGAACAATGGATTCGTAAGATTGAGAGTATGTTTGCCTATGCAAAAGTGGAGGAAGCCGACAAAGTGACGTGTGCCACATTTAATTTAGATAAGGATGCCATTTTCTGGTGGGATACAGTGATGGCCGCTACGGATACGAAGGTTATGACGTGGGAACAGTTCAAGACGACATTCTACAACAAGTATTTCAGTCGCACTCTCCGGGCTAGTAAGAAGGTCGAGTTCACACAATTGCGCCAAACGGGGTCGGTGGCTGAATATGTGCGAAAGTTTGACTCGTTGTCTTGATATGCCGGATATATGATTTATGAGGAAGAGGACAAAATTCACCAATTTGTACAAGGTTTGAAACTAGAAATTCAGAAAGAGGTGATGACGGTGGATGATGAAGACGTGCCTTATCATAAAATAGTGGAAAGAGCTCGTGGTCTTGATGACATCGAGATGAAACTTCAGCGACAGAGAGAAATGTCGAGGAAGCCCTTCAGAGAATCTATGACTCAACAAGGTGACGAAGAACAACAACCACCGAGGGGCACAAAAAGGACGAGTGATGAAGAAATTAGTCAAGGAAATGGAAAACGTGCCTCTGGTTATTCGCAGTTCCCTCAATGACCAACATATAAGAAGTTCCATGATGGGGTGTGCAAGGCAGGTTCGGGCCGATGTTTTAATTGTAATGAGCAAAGTCATATTTCTATGGACTGCCCAAGGAAGAATCTAGGAAGGTGTTTCAAGTGTCAAGAGATAGAACATCTCTCTAGGAATTGTCCGAAGAAAGGTAAAGGGCCGTGTTTTGTTTTCAATAGGACGGGCCATCTTGCCAGGGACTGCCCGACACGGAACAAGGGACCCACAAGTGTATCTCCAAAGATCTTCTCCCTCAGCAGTGCAAACAATGAAGAGCAGCCTACTGTAGTTACAGGTACGTGTCATTTTAATTATTTATAGGAGATACTAACGTAGAAATGTTAGAAGTGTTTATGCTAAGTCGTAAGCTAAGTCGAAGTGTTTATGCACCATTTAAGGCATTGGGTGAATAGTGTAATTAATTAGTTAGACTTGAGAGTTTGATATTGTTTGGTGACAACTGAGGTGAAAGTTGGATAAATCGAGCATTGTAAACATAAGTATAGAAACTTAGAAAATACTTTGAAAGAAAAATGGATAGATTTAAGTATTGAGAGCCCTGAGTACTAGGATCGTGTTATAGTGACTAATGGAACGTCATGAATGCCCATTGTCCATGGGTGTAAAGGATGTGTGTGATGGATTAGAAATGAGATAGTAAGGTAGAGGAGGACTTGGAACTTTGGAGACGTACGAAGCTGTCAATGTCGATGATTTATTTAGACTAAAGAAGTGTCGAGATTGTATTGAGAGTATAATTACTTAGGTAATGTGAGGGTGAGTAATTGGAAGCTTAACCAAGCAGCAATTTTGAGGACAAAATTTCAATTAAGGAGGGAAGGATGTAACGCCCGGGTTTTCGGATTTTAGGATTTTCTAATTTCTTAGATAATTTTCGTAAATAGCAAATTAAAGTATTTTCTTGAGCGGGATATTTCTTTAGAGCTCTAGGAATTTATGGGAAATTCTTACAATGCGCGTAGCCTTAGATAGGTTATGTTAAGTAGTAAAATTAGAGTGGAAATTTGGAAGAGGGATTTTAAGAGAAAATAAAATGATAGGTAATTGTTTAAGAAATAATTGTTTTAAGTAATTTAAAAGAAAAATGAATAAGTTTGGTTAACCTAATTGGTTAATTAATTTAGATTCGGGTATTTCCAGTGAATTAAGCCGAGGGTTATAATTAAGAACGAGATTTAACGGAATTTACGGAAGGGCAAAACGGTATATTAATGTTTTAATAGGAATTAATATTAGGATTATTATTATTATTATTATTATTATTATTATTATTATTATTAAGTAAAACAACAGAATGGTTAAAAAACCATTCTGTTGTTTATGCCGAGCTCCCGACGACAGCCCGACGCCGAGAGAGAGATGAGGGAGAAACGGCGACTTTCCTCCAACGAACGCCGGCGATTTCTCGCCGTTTTCAGGCCAGACGACGGCGACGTGAGGCTCCGGTCCATCCTCGCGCACAAAACCGAACGGTAAGCTCGATTTTGGCCCTGTTTTTGTTCGGTTTGTGGCCGAGGGTGATGAGCTCGATTGAGCTCCGATCACCGGCCGTTTTTGGTTGGTCTTGGCTCTGGATTGCCGGGTATTAGGCCGGCTTTAGTCGCCTGGCCGTGAGGTGCCCAATTTGGGCGAAATTCAGTGAAGCCCGAGTTAGGTCATTTCGGGTTTTGCTTGATGCCTCGGGATTTTTGGTTAGATATTGTTAATTGAGTGTATATGTGGTCGATTGGTGAAGAAATTGATGGAATTTGATGAAAAATCGGAAAGAGGAAAATTTCCGATTAAGGGCAGAATCGGGTTTTGCAATAATTGACCTAGCTACGGTCGTTTGTTTTGAAATTTATTTTGGCAGATTAAAATAGGCTATTAGAGGAGTACGTGGCCGCTAAAATCGTTTGATTCCGATAACCGACGCAAAAGTTACGCGCGTTCAAAGTTTCGGGTCGGTTTTACCAAACCCAAAATAGTGGCCCATTTAGTTAGATTTTAGTTAGATTAGGCTAGAAATAGTAGTTTAAGATGTTTTCACGAAAATGAGAGTTCAGTTATGCCGAGCGAGTTCTAATGCAATGTTTTGATATTTGGGTTTTTCAGGTTCCACGGTTAAGATTTCAGATAGAGACGAATTACTAAGGACGTCAGGTAAGTAGCGTTGCATGCGTGTTGCCTTCGGGCCTACATCACGAAACGCTAGGTTATGTTGCATGTTTCTATATATGTTTAGCTTTCTCATGCATCATGTTTTAGACAAAGTACGAAAATGTTTTAGCATATGTTTTCACGATTTGAACGTAGAAACGACAACGATGTAAAACGAAAATGTAAAGTGTCTGAGGGAAGTGGTTCACCCTTCAGATGTAAAGTGTGGAACGTCCAAAAAATATAGAACGTCTGAAGGAAGTGGTTCACCCTTCAGATGAAGTTGTGGAACGTCTAGAGATGGAGAAACTAATCCGCCCTCCATTGGTAGAGGATTACATGTATGTATGATGAGAACGAAATGATTATGTATGATGGAAACGATATAAACTGAAACAAAATGATTATGTATGATGGAAACGATATAAACTGAAACGAAAAGATTATGTATGATGAAACCGTAGAAACTGCATATGTTATGTAAAAATGTTTTAAATTCATATTGTCACTACTTGCTAAGCATTAGGCTTATAGTTTGAGTTCTGTGATGTAGGTGCAGAAGAACAAGTACGGTGAGTTTTCACGAGCATGCTAGGATTACGAACGCAGTTGATGGAGTACGACCATGGTGGCAACCCGGCAATATTGTTAGAGCGATTCCGACCGTGGTTAGTATGTGTCCGTGGTTAGTATGAGTTAGGAGTCTATTTTGGTTGGGGAATGATTTGGAGGTTTTGTGTATGTGTTTAGAAATGTGATGGATGAAAGTATGAAAACGTTACGTATGTAGATCGATTGGTTTTGATAGAAAAAAAAACGTATAAAAGTAGAGTTTTTGATGTGTATGATGTGGTAGTAGAATGTCTAAAATGTGAAGTATTTATTTTGGAGAAATATACTAGAACTGTTTGGTTATTTTGAACTGTTTGGTTATTTTAAAATAGGTAAGGATACGCTCGATTTTTAGAGCGATCCATGCAGTTCGTTTTCTTGAGTTCTTCCCGAAAGTATAGGTTATATTAGTGTCGTGTTTTGATGATCGATGAATGAGTGTTTTGTTTTAATTGATCTTACTTTAATTGTTAATTTGTTTTAAGTTATTAATGGTTTTAGTCTAGTTTTAAATGTTTTAAAAGTCGAAATGTTTTACGCTCAAAAAGCTTAAGTCAAAGTTAGACCCTAAAGGTTGTTAGGGGTGGGTCAATTGTCTAGGTTTGGTTTATTTTATCGTGTCGAGTGAAAAAGAAAAATTTTATTCGTAAACACGAGGGCTTAGGTAAAGGTTATGTCAATGTAAAGTCAAGCCCTGTGACGGCCCTACGGGGTTGGGGTCGTTACAAATACGCCTTTCGGCCAATACGTCTTTCGGCCAATGCTATGCTCAATACGCCTTTCGGCCAGTGATATGCTTTACGTTATCTTTAAAACTCTGTGCGGAAGTTCATTTTCATGCTTTTCTTTAAAACAAGTGATGCGTGAACAGTTCAATATTATACAGTAAACAAGCAATAATATGTACCATCAAGACTGTAAAGCGTAAACTATAAACTCCTAAAACCTAGCTACCCAAGCCAAATACAATTAAACAAACGCATCTCCAAAACTCCTCGAGACGACATTCGACATAAGGTGTAGGCCAATCGGCCAAAGAAGATCACGAGAACTTACCTCGTGTCCAAAGCAGCTCAAGCTCCGTCCACGAGCGTTGTTTGTCTGAAGCAAAACACAATTTCGACGTTAAAACTAATTTAAGCTTCTAAACGTCCAAATTAATAAAACCTTAACTAAAGAATTTCTTAAAACTCCTAACTTAATTATTCGAAGCATATCGATGAACAATCTATGATAGATAGCTCGAAACTACAATTTACGAGTTTTTCCCTAAAACCCGAAAATTCTGAAATTCTAATATTCGTCCATAATCATCTAAATTCGTCCAATACGTTCAATATATATTTAATCACAGTAAACCTTTTAATTTCGGACCCTAAATCGCGTTTTAAATCGAAAACCTAAACGAAACCCTAATGCCGTAACTCCGGAAAACTCGAAATAAATGTTCTAAAACTATAGATCCATACCTAGAGCGTCGATTGGAGGAGGAAACGTGAAGGAAACGGAACGAACGGAGGTCGGATTGGAGGAAATCGCTCGCGGGCAGAGAGAAGCCGAGAGGGTTTGCTCTCTAGAAATCGCAGAAGGCAGGGAAGAATGAAGAAAGAAATAGATTTAGGTTATTTTATAAAATTTGATTTGGCAAATTACTAAAATGCCCTTCTCTTTGATTATATATAATCTTCGTCATTCGGTTCGTTAATCGTCCAACGATTTGACTTTTCCAACTTTTCACATTTTGCCAATAAGTCCAACTTATTACTTGGGATTTAACAAAACTGTCCGTTCGCAAATTGAACCTTGTTTGCTATTTTTACGAGAATGTCTTTTACATTACGAGAAACGTATTTACTCGGAATATAACGTTTAATCTCCGAAAATTCCCATAATTTTCTTAAAATTCCTATTAATTGTTAGGATCGTAATGACGCTTTCTTTTCATGAAACGGACCTGATTTGACATATTTACCAAAAATGCCATTATATAATAAAATAATAATATTCTAAAAATCCGTACGAGCCGGATATTACATATGTCCCCATCTATTGACGAAGTAGACGACCCTAGTGTCAAAGACTCTTAGGATTTGAGGTCAAATCCTCATTTACCCGGAGAGGATGATATGCTTCGAGGACCTATGACTCGCTCCCGATCAAAGACCTTGCACAGAGACCAATTATTACCTAACAACTTTGTTTGTTTTGCAGGTGACATATCTTTCGAAGACATACAATGGGAATCAACCACCCAAGACAAAGAGAAGTCGTGCCATGTATTAATTTGGGAGAAAGACTCAACCATTACAAATGAAAGCAAGGATAACTATCGGGTTCTCTTATGCATTTGTTTGCTTTATTTTCCCTTTTATCTTAGTTGGACACTTTATTATGTTTGTTACCCACTTAGCAAAGTTAGAGAGGCCAAAGAGTGGTTGGTCATGCCAATCACAAGGTGAAGGAGCACCTTGCCCGATTTTGTGCAACTATGGTACCCGAGGAGTTACATTAATGTTCCTTCTTTCCTCTTTGGTCTTATGACCGTTTCTCTATCTTTTTCTGGAACCTTAGCTGCTGTTGAGGGATAAGTTACATTTTGTAAGTTGGGGTTTGGGAGACTAGTTGATGAATGAACATTAGAACTGTAACGCCCGGGAATTTTTAAAAGGAAAATTGGAGAGAAAGTAAAAGAATAATAAAATAATTGTTTTAAATAATTTAAAAGAAGAGTGAATAAATTGGTTAACCTAATTGGTTAATTAATTCAGATTCAGGCACTTCCAGTGAAATTAAGCCGTGAGTTATAATTTAATAACGAGATTGAATGAAATTCGAAATGGCCGAAATTACGAGAGGGCGATTTAGTGAATTGTTTTTAGATAAATAAATAAAATAACAAAAAGTATTAAATAAAATAAAAAAAGAAAAATAAGAAAGTAATTTTTATAGAAAATAGAATGGCTTCACGAGGAAGCCATTCTATTTCCCTTCGGCCCGAGCTCGCGACGCCGAAGAACAGAAGCGACGAGGGAGCGCGACCCGACGATTTGCGACCCTGCTATGACGACGCCGGCGATTTCTCGCCGTTCTCCGGCCAGACAACGGCGAGGCGTGGCTCCGGTTCCTCCTCGCGCACAAGTCGAACGGTGAGCCTCCTTTTCGTGCCCTGTTTTCGTTCTGTTGGTGGCCGGGGGTGGTGAGCTCGATTGAGCTCCGATCGCCGGCTGTTTTTGGTCACTTCCGGCGTGGGTTTGCCAACCCTTGCGCCGGCTATTATTGATTTGCCGTGGATTGCCCGATTTGGGCGAAATTCAGTGAATGCCCGATTTAGGGCACTCGGGTTTTGTTTAATGTAACTTCGATTTTAGGTTAGTTTATGTTAATTGGATGTTAGGAGGATAGATTGGTGAAGAAATTGAAGGAATTTGATGAAAAATTTAAAAAGTGAAATTTTGGAAAAACGGGGCAGTTCGGGTTTTTGATAAATTGACCTAGCTCCGGTCGTTAGTTTTACAATTCCTTTTGGCAGATTAAAATAGGTTATTAGAGGAGTACGTGGCCGCTGGAATCGTTCGATTCCGATAACCGACGCGAAAGTTACGCGCGTTCAAAGTTTTAGGTCGGTTTTTACCGAACCCAAATTAGTGGTCCATTTAATTAGATTTTGGTTGAATTAGGCTAGAAATAGTAGTTTAAGATGTTTTTAAGAAAATAAGAGTTTAGTTATGCCCGAACGAATTGAGTTAGAGTTTTAGAAGAAATTGAGTTAGAGTTAGAGTTTCGGTTAGCTTTGAAATGGATGATTCAGATTAATACTAATGACGTGCTATGAAATGCCTTAGGTAATCCAAGCTCTTCAAGGACGGTGCTCGGCTAGCTACGGACGCCAGGTAAGTGGATGTTTAGGCTTCCGGCCTTTAAGGCCCTACATCATGTCAACGTTAGGTTTTTGTATTTTGATGATGATTTTCTGACTGTGGGTTTAATGTGTCGAGTAGCCCAGGTTATTAGTTAATAGTTGTTTGTTAGGTTTTTAGTGATTAAAGCATGTCTAAGTATGTTATGAACTGTTTGATGATATGTCTTGATGATATGTTATATGTAAAGTCCTCATGCATCATGTTTTAGAAAAAGTACGAAAATGTTTTAGCATATGATTTCATGATTTAAACGTAGAAACGACAACGATGTAAAACGAAAATGTAAAGTGTCTGAGGGAAGTGGTTCACCCCTCAGATGTAGATTGTGGAACGTCCAGAAAATGTATGATATCTGAAGGAAGTGGTTCACCCTTCAGGTAAAGATTTATATGTGGAACGTCTAGAGATGGAGAAACTAATCCGCCCTCCATTGGTAGAGGATTACATGTATGTATGATAGAAACGAAATGAATATGAACGATGAAACGAAACGAAATGATTATGTACGATGAAACTGTAGAAACTGCATATGTTAAGTAAAATGTTTTAAATTCATATAGTGCATCCCCTTACTAAGCATTAGGCTTACTGTTTATGTTGCATGATGTAGGTGACAGGTGTGAACTCGATGACAAAGAATAGGTGGTCGACGGATGGTGCTCGTGGCGACGGGGTGTGTTTTGGCAAGGTTCGATGACCGCGGGTTATTTTGGGTAATTAATGTGAAATTGTGTTGATGTTAAAGATGTGGAAGATTTTAGAATATGTGGGGAGGTTTGATATTTTGGGAATTGTATAATGAATGTAGGTTGGACGTTGTTCTATTCTGAATGATTTGTTAATGTATGTCCTTGGTGATGTTTTAGGAAATTTAGTGCTTATGCTTGATGTTTGTTTTGAGGATTTGATTTGGGTTTTGTTTGTGAAAGCATCAAAGTGTTTAAGTACGTAGATTGGATGTTTTGATAGAAAGATGTATGAATAGTCGAGTTTTGATGTATATGTAGTGGTAGTAGATTGTTTAGAATGTAGAGTCTTAATTTTAGAAACATAATGGAACTGCTTGGGTTATTTTTAACAGGTAAGGATATGCTCGATTTTTAGAGCGATCCATGCAGTTCATTTTCTTGAATTTGTCTGAAATTGTAGGTTATATTAGTGTCATGTTTTAATGATCGAGGAATGAGTGATTTTAAGGGATTTCAACAATCCGAGACTTCGATTTAATGGTTTAGAAGTCGAAACGTTATGAGTGATATAAAAAGAAAAATTTACGTGGTTACGAGAGTTTAAAGTTAAGGTTACGTTAGGGTTAGTTTGTTTAAGGGTTTTGGATTATGTTTAAAGTAAAAATGAAAAAGTTTAATGAGAAAATACGAGGGCTTAGGTAATGATTATGTCACGGCAAGTCCGTGGCGGCCTTACGGGGTTGGGGTCGTCACAAGAACTGACGGTTCCTTCTTTTTCTACTCAATCTTTCTCGCCAGACAATTGCACCAAAGAAGTTGAATCTCATCCACTAAACCGTGAGATTAGTGGTGTTCCTAAGGCTGCTCCCTTCTATTCCTCCCCATTCAAGGGCTTGGAATCTGCATAGTAAGGTGTCAGATCATCCTCACACGCACGCTGGAGTATAGTCCTCTCGAGGAATATCAAATCTGAAAAGGTGTTCAAACAGCACCTTTACGACCAGCAAGCTTCCATTCAACTACAACTTTTGATTCCAACAGAATCTATCCAAGATATTTTCAGAGTACCTTCTCCACATATAAAGTAAGAACGCTTTAAAATTTCAAGTTATTTGGATAAGAATTGAAGAAGGTATGCCTTGGTAAAGTTTAGTAATTATCGGGTAAACAAATGTATTTATAGATCAACAAATTTGGTGTTTTTTGTAACGAGTATATCTTTTCAACCAAAACGAATTTATCTTTAAAATTTTCAGACCATTTCTTATCAATCCTTAAAAAGAAGCTATTAAAATTTTATGTCGTTTGATGCAAGATTAAATGAGTTACTGGTTGGCGTCTTCTTTGCCAACATTGAGTTAGCACATATTTGTGTTGCTTGTTTTTGTGTTTGTACAACTATTTTAAAACAGGTACATTGAAGCCTATCAGCTAGGCTCTATCTCCAATTAGTCTTCAATTGCATTACCTGCAAAATGAGTACAAAAGTTAGTTAAAGTTTTAGCTTATGATCGAGTGGTTGCTCCTCTTGGCACATCAGGATTTCATATTATACATTCTAGGAACATAAGGTTTACTTGGAATGGTGGAAGATGATATTTTCAACATCTATTAAGTCATGAAGGATTCCTAGTCTCAATAAAGGATTTTACCATAAGCGTCAAAAGTCAATAAAGGTCAATAATGTTTGAAATCTCATTTATAGATTGAGGGTTCAAAGGTTAATTCGGAAAGATATAGGGTTTGTCTTGTCACTAAAGACTTAAAAGGACATAATCAACTAAAATGAGACTTTCTCTCCAATTTAATTGAAAGACTCTTTTAAATCTATTATGACATTTATAGGTCACTTTGGCTCTTGAACTATGTCAGATGGACAGATGTTAAGACTATCTTTCTCAACGATGATATTGATTAAACAATGCATATGGTACAACCCAAACTCATTTTATCTAACAATTAAGAGGAATTTTTTAAAACTAAATAACTTTATTTATGGACTCTGGTGAAATTCTCTGAATGGTACTATGATTTCAGCAAGTTGTCATCTCCTTTGCTTAAACATTGAATTTGACTGATGAGTTTATATATCACAAGTTCAGTGAGAGAAAATTTACCTTTTGATTTTGTAAGTTGCTAAACGCATTGTTAGTAATGATTGGAATACAAAAACACTAAGATCGATCTGAATGTATATTTTGAGCTATAATAAAAGAGCTATATTGAAACAAGACTTAAAAAATATGGCATGCAAAATTTACCCATTTTGCTAAATGGGACAAATTTAATTAAGATAAATGCCCCAAGAACCTAGTTAAATGGAGAAGATACAGAAGATTACTCAATGTGTCAGAAGTAGGAAATATAATATACACTTATGTATGTATGCATTAAGATATTACGTAAATAGTGATTTTGCAACACAAATAACTTAGGAACCTTTGACTGAATATTTGAATTATAGTCAATAGTCTTAAGGTATATACAGAGGGCAAAAAACTCAAATGCTCACATACATTAAATCAAAGTAGCTGGAAATCATTAGGCGTTGTGATTTTAATTCTATTACATGTCAAGATAGTCAAAATTGACATGATGATATATCTTCATAATAGTTGGAGAAATCGTTTTCAAGAAAAATGTTGAGTTAGCACTTACAGTGACGAAGCGTTGCTGAAATTGTGTCTTTTTCGTCAATTTTGGCTTCAATTCGGCCATTTATCCTGCAAGGACTTCACATTCACCAACTTACTTCCAAATTATCCAGAAAACACCAAGGTATTTGAGCTCCTTTCTTGAATCAGCTTTCAAACCTTGTAACACCCGGGATTTTTTTTAAGGATAAAATTGGAGAGAAAATAAAAGTATAATAAGATAGTTGTTTTATTTAATTTAAAAGAAATAGCAAAAAGAAGGGAAAGTAATTAAAAGTGACTTAAACGGTTTATTAACGAAAATTTATAATTTGAGAACGGGATTATGATTATTATTATTATTATTATTATTATTATTATTATTATTATTATTATTATTATTATTATTATTATTATTATTATTATTATTATTATTATTATTATTATTATTATTATTATTATTATTATTATTATTATTATTATTATTATTATTATTATTATTATTATTATTATTATTATTATTATTATTATTATTATTATTATTATTATTATTATTATTATTATTATTATTATTATTATTATTATTATTATTATTATTATTATTATTATTATTATTATTATTATTATTATTATTATTATTATTATTATTATTATTATTATTATTATTATTATTATTATTATTATTATTATTATTATTATTATTATTATTATTATTATTATTATTATTATTATTATTATTATTATTATTATTATTATTATTATTATTATTATTATTATTATTATTATTATTATTATTATTATTATTATTATTATTATTATTATTATTATTATTATTATTATTATTATTATTATTATTATTATTAATAAAAAAAAAAGACAAACAACAGAATCGCCATTTTGTTGTTCGTCGAGCCCGAGCACCCGAGAGCGAGGGCGAGCACCCGAGAGCAAGGGCGAGAGGCGAGCGACCTCCGGCGACCCGCGGCTTCGGCCACTGCTCAGGCGAGCAACCTCCGGCGAGCTGAAGCCAGAGCGTGGTTCGGTTTTTCCGCGCCAGACCTGACTGAAAAACAGGTAACTTCCCCTCCCTGTTTCTCTCTGTTAATCGGTCATGGAGCGGTCTGTGTGTTGGGCCGGTTTTTGTGGTTGATTTGTGTCGGAAATAGGGGGAATTGGTGGTGTGTGATGGGTGATTCTCGGTGGGGCTGTGATACCCCTGTTCCAGGGAGGAAGCCGAGGGGGGGGAGGGTGCTGTGGTTTGGGTTTTGACTCGGGAAACTTTGGTTTTTGTTAGTTTATGCTTAATAAGGTAGAATGTGATAGATTAGTGAGGGATTTGGTGAGAATTGTTGAAAAATCGAAAATGGGAGATTTAGCTCCAAAGGGCCGGTTCTGTTTTTGGAGGTTTTGACCTAGCTAGGGTTATTTGTTTTGAAATTCCTTTTGGCAGGTTAAAATAGGTTATTAGAGGAGTATGTGGTCGCTGGAATCGTTCTATTCCGATATCCGACGCAAAAGTTACGCGTGTTTGAAGTTTCGGGTCGGTTTTTACCGAACCCAAATTAGTGGCCCGTTTAGTTAGGTTTTATTGGGATTAGGCTAGAAATAGTAGTTTGAGAGTAATTAGTAAATGAAGGCTTGATTTTAATGATTTGATGAATATTTATCGTAGGTCGAGCCATAGGTGGACGGGAATTCGAGTATTCTGAACGGGCTAGGACGCCAGGTAAGTAGTGGAGTGCGTGTTTGTTGCCTTCGGGCCTACACCATAGAACGGTAGGGATTGTTTGTTTGTTTGCTATATTTGTTTGTTGCTATGTTTTAATTAGTGTCATGCATTGTGTTTCATGCATCATTGTTTTCTAAACTACGAAACCACGTGTTTTGCATGCTTGAGTGGTGAGAATGAAACGTAAAGATAAGAATTGATTGCAACGTGGTCTCGGAGTAGAATAGTTTCGTCGGGCTAGTGGCTCGTTGAGCACCCCGCGAGGGATTCTATTCGAGATGCTATGCTAATGTACGTAATGTATCGTGAGTATGAATGTCTCGACCTGTTCGTGCTTGAAGTGCACAATGAGGATTCTACGATCGATTGGGGGAGATTCGTGTTGGCCGTCCTGGACTGTGTTGGGACGTGTGCCTCCAGTCTAGCTCCGTGGGTCAAGGCGTGGCCGTCCTGGACTGTGTGGGGGCGTGTGCCTACTTGATTCACCTGAAAGTGAAAGATAATTGCAACCGAAATGAAAAGAAAGCAGCAGAGTGTGTAGAAACTACATGTTAGGGTTGAGTCGAGCATTTAGTGTGTTGTTGTGCATTATTTCCCTACTTGCTAAGCGTTAGGCTTACTTTTGTGTTCTATGGTGTAGGTGGCGAGTTTTTACAGGTGAGGTAGAGGAGACAGCCAGGACTAGGCAGCAGTCAGAGGAGTACGAGGCATGCCGGTGCGGGTAGTTGTCGGGGCGCCTCGACCATGGTCTTCGGAGAATGTGGGTTTTGTATTTTGGTAGTATTGTAAATATCTGCTTGTGAATTGATGGAAATGTGTAGTTCTTTTTGGGTGGATGTCCTATGTGTGTAGTTCTTTTTGGGCGGATGTCTTATGTGTATTTGTTGTAGATAATCATAGTTAAGGGTGATGTGTCGCCCTGTACTGTGGACTTTCTTCACTTAGGAATGTTTGTATTTTAGTTTCCCTCTTTACTGCTATTTGGAGATTTCTCATGCTGTATGCTGGATAGTTGGTTAGGAGTATTCTGGATCTGTTTGGGGATTTATTTATTGCAGGTACCTAGCATTTTGGAGGCGCCATTTTCAGGCGTTACTTTGCCGAAATTTTCGGGAAGGACGCCGTGGTGCTTATAGGTTAGGATTAAAGGAAATTAGTGAGTCTAGGCAGCTAGGTATAACATAAGAGAACTACGTGAGATTTAGTTTTTTTTAAATCCCGCTGTGTTAGTTTATTTTAGGTTTTGGGGTTTATGAAAATTATGTTAAATTTAGTTTTAAACGTCGTTTTCATCGGGGTTAGTGTGAGCCAAGTAGCGCTCCGAGCCAGGGTGGGTTCGGGGGCGTTACAAGACCTACCCAACATACAACTCGAAAATGGAGGGGAAAAACAGACTTACCTTTGAAGTTTGCGTCAAAACCTGAAGTCCCACCTTTGGCTGCACGAATCAGAGGTCGGATTTTCCTCCTCCTCCACTCTCGGCTCTCCCTTGCTTACTTGGCGCCCAAGTGAGGCGCCTAAAGTTTTTTAAACATAT
Source organism: Begonia masoniana (assembly GCA_022432975.1). Taxonomy (NCBI): domain Eukaryota; kingdom Viridiplantae; phylum Streptophyta; class Magnoliopsida; order Cucurbitales; family Begoniaceae; genus Begonia; species Begonia masoniana. The sequence continues at coordinate 48,996,701 of CM039502.1, forward strand.
TAAACTCCATATTTGAACATTTTCCCAACTATTTTTTTAATTTATAAAATGCACTCATACCTTATATTAAAAAAAAAATTCTTAATATGTTAATAACCGAACATTATTCCAAATATGACTCGAGGTAAATTCTCAATTACTCGATGTTAAATTTCCTTAAATTAACCACGCAATAATAAATTTAATTACCGAATGACCAATATTTTTGAAAAATTCACCATTGCAATTTAAAGACAAACGAGTCAACAATGACACGTTGTCAGTCAATAGCTAGAAACCCGACACGTGAAAATGAATAAAACATAAAAATACAAGGTTTTACATTGTCACTAGAATTTAGAATTTATAATTGAGAATTGAAATATCATTGAGGTTAAATTAGGACAATCAGTCAATAGTTTGCATTGTAATTACAATCGGAGCTTGACTAAGTCAAATCATCTATACATCAATTTCCTAGTTGTTATATGTTATGAAAAATATGTTCGCAAGTGTACGAGTCGCAACAAGTAATTTAGTGATAAAGAGAGTGTCGAACCCACGAGGACTTGTTAATTAATAATCGAAATAACTAATCTTAATTCTAAATTGAACACACGTTTTATGGTTTTTAAGGATTGAAATTAAAATAAACAACTAAAATAATTAAAACAATAAAAATAAACCAAATTAAAATAACAAAACAAATAAACTGAGATTAAATCAAATTGATAAAAACCTAGGTACTACGATTTCACCAAGACAATATTTATTTCAATCCTTCGCAATAATATTCATAAATATTCTTCCTATGTTGATGATCGATTTCACTAAATTCTAATACAATCTCTCTCGAGCATTGCGTAGTTTATCTGATTAATGGGTTATCACTTCTCAGTCTCAAATCCTACATTAATCAAATACAAATAAATCAAGAAATCACAGTGATCACACCAATACCGTAACTATCTCAAGCCTACGCATATTCATGACATTAATTTCAGTGCTCGGGTGTTTATCACATCTCGGTCTCAAAACACCCCAAACATCAAGTAAAGATTGGCCAGAAATTTACAGGCTTTAAGAACAGAAATTAAATGCGTCAACAATATTGGAAGAAATACTTAATGAATAAAATTAAACGAAGAACATGAAATAAATATCATCCGGCTACATCGTAGCCCCTAGTAGAAAAGTTAGTTCATGCTAGATAAAATAAAAACAATAATATTAGAATGTTGCATAATCAAATAATGGAAATAAAAAGAAAAGAAAAACTATTGTGGAAAATCGCTTAATGCTTCCTGCCAAAATCGCCGACAGCGCTCAAATCTGCTCTCCAAATCGCTGAACTTCTCTCAAAGTCGCCGCACCTCCCTCAAATTCGCCGACTTCGCTGAATGCCAGAATCGCTCAACGCCGAATCTGCTCTCGTCGCTCGCCAGAATCAATCGCTCCTCGCTGTTCTGTAGATCGCCGCCAGAGAAAATCGCAGACCCGTTGTTTCGCTGCTTGCTGCCCCCTTTTATGAATGCCAGATCTTTAGGTTTTATTTCTTTTTCTCCCTCGTATCAACGGTTTGAGTCCTCCTTTCTCTCTCTTCCTCTTTCTATATTTGGTCTTTTCTTGCCTTTTTGAGTTATGGGTATCCATAAATTGAGATACGATCTGTGATTTTCGACCTTGCTCTCTTTGTCTCCTTCTTCTCTCTTTTACTCTCTCTGCTCGGGTGTTGCTTTCATTCAGAAGGTTGATATAACTTCGCTGTAATCCCATTGATCAACTCTTTTCTCTTAACATCTTTTGAAAAATGTGTTATTTGTTTCTGGGTTGGAATTGAAACAGATAATTGCAGAGGTGTTGGGGATGTATTTTCTGATATTTGCAGGGTGTTCGTCTGTGGCGGTGAATCTGAATGATTGTAGCCGAGTTCGGCTCATGTTCTGCTTATTTGTTTTCTTCTTTCCTGTTTTTTTTTTTAATAAAGTTTGCTGCATACTCACACAAAACTCATCAAATACATTCACACATTTGAGAAAAACTTATTAAATCAAGTGTAAAAAATCATAAATAAGTGTGTAAAATATACACTTATCACACCCCCAAACTTGAATGAAAGCTTGTCCTGAAGCGAACAAAATATAATTCAGTTAACACAGAGATAATCTTGATCAAATATAAAATGCTCAATGTAATATAATGGTAAAACAATCTGAATCAAGGCTTTTGGGTAAATCATCTCAGCTTGAAAAATTCATACTAAACCACCAAGTAAATACTTTGCAAGAGAAATAATTCATATTAGCGCATTGACAATAACTTACTTAGAAATCTTCGTGTGTGTGTGCGTTCATTCTCATTCTCTTCTAATTGTTGGTTCAACTAATGTAGCTACAGGTAAGGGCATCATTCTCATTTCACTCGGTTTCACTCCATTCACTCTAACCGTTCATCAGCTTTGCCCACTATCCAACTAATAGCAAATATCCATAAATCAAAACAAAAGTCATTAGGTCTTCACAAGCTTGTAATGAAAGGCCGGGTTAAAGGGTAGGAATTTTATGGATTCAAGAGAATACTTAGAGCACCACTCATTCCTCCTTATTTCATCCAATCAAAAATTTCTTCCATTCACTTACTCACTTGTTGAATTCACTCAAACTTTCTTCTAATCGCTCACCCCCAAACTTACTTCACTCAATATCACCCACTTTAACTCCTTTGTCATTGTTACAACACAATATCAATTACAACCTAATAATTGCATAAAATAAATAAGATTGAAAGCTGAATTGTTCAAACTTTTTTTTTTTCAATGACACATAACATAAATACAACGAATTAATGCTGCAAAAAGAAACAAATGACAAAAAATAAAATAAAATAAAATAAAATAAAATAAAATAAAATAAAATAAAATAAAATAAAATAAAATAAAATAAAATAAAATAAAATAAAATAAAATAAAATAAAATAAAATAAAATAAAATAAAATAAAATAAAATAAAATAAAATAAAATAAAATAAAATAAAATAAAATAAAATAAAATAAAATAAAATAAAATAAAATAAAATAAAATAAAATAAAATAAAATAAAATAAAATAAAATAAAATAAAATAAAATAAAATAAAATAAAATAAAATAAAATAAAATAAAATAAAATAAAATAAAATAAAATAAAATAAAATAAAATAAAATAAAATAAAATAAAATAAAATAAAATAAAATAAAATAAAATAAAATAAAATAAAATAAAATAAAATAAAATAAAATAAAATAAAATAAAATAAAATAAAATAAAATAAAATAAAATAAAATAAAATAAAATAAAATAAAATAAAATAAAATAAAATAAAATAAAATAAAATAAGGAGTTGCTATGAATTTCACCAGCTCTTTTTTTTTTTTTTTTCAACTCTCCCCTAATTAGATCAATATCCCTGTGCTCATTTAATAGGGCATGAAAAATATATAAGGCTGGTCTGAGTTCAGGTGACAAATGAATTGTAAATAATAGGCTCAAAAGGGTGACTATGGGTGTCATTAAATGACACAACAAGGTAGGCTCAGAAAGCTCAAACTGTTCAAAGATGGCCTAAATCATCCTTTTGTTTTAGAAAAAATTCAATTTGCATTCGAGGATAATGAGCAAAACCAAGAAAGATTTGTCTTCACAATATTCTCATTCTCGCACATTTGACTGGAGTTACACTCCCTGACCTTGTTTATTCTCGTTCACACCCTTACCTTGTTTATTCTCGTTCACTCCCTTACAGTATCTGGGTTTCACTCTTAGTAGACTACACAAATATATCACCAACAAATAGAATCAAACAAGAATAAAATGTGTTCAGATTTTTGAAGATAACTCTGTAAGCTCTAATCAATGCAAACTAAAACAAATCACTCTTTTACTCAGCATTTCTCAAGGAATTAAAGCATGAATCAATCATTTATATCATCATCGACACCTCAACCAAGATTTCAGATTGCAATACCAAAATATATCAAAGTGCTAAGATACGCTAAAATCATCCCCAAACTTAAAATAGACATTGTCCTCAATGTATAAAAAATTATAAGGTAAAAGTCGCGTACCTCATAATGTCTTGAGCTGGTCGTGGAGTTTCGGTCGAAGGAGTACTCGAGCAGAAGCGCTTTTTTTTTTTAATATATATTTATAATTAACTAAATAAAATAAAATAAAATGATAAAATGATAAAAAGAATTTAAGATAAGTAAATCGGACCCTATTTAAAAGAAGAAAAATAAATAAAATAAAATAAGAAAATAAAATAAGAAACTAAATAAAACTAAAAATAACAGTAAGAGAAATAAAATAAAATAAAATAAAATAAAATAAAATAAAATAAAATAAAATAAAATACAAATAAAATAAAAATAAATGAAGAAATTATTATTATTATTATTTTAACATGAAATAAATAAATTGATAACAAAAAAATAAAATGACTTAATCGAAACCTATTTAAAAATAAAAATAAAGAAGTGAAATAAAGTAAAAAGAAAAAAATAAAATGAAATAAGAAACTAAAACATAAAAACAAATGAAAATACAATGAAAACGAAAACGAAATGAAAGGAAAACGAAACTACAACTAAGTAAAACGAAAATGAAAATAACAAAAACTAAAATAAACAGAAATAAAAATAAAGAAAAATGAATAAAGAAAAATAAATAACTAGTGGGTTACCTCCCACCGAGTGCGTGTTTTAACGTCATCAGCTTGACGATATGCTGCGTCATGTTGGGTCGAGATATATAATAGAATTTGCATTTTTAACTGTACCATCCCAATATGGTAGACCTTGTTGCCCATTTACCAACTTATCATTCGCCAGAGTCTTTTTGTGGTCAGGTGGTTTCTTAATAGGTGTTATGACCCGTAATGTCGATTTCCCCAGATTTTCAACGTATTGCATCTCGTTCAGCTCAAGAGAGTCGCTTAGTGGACGTGAGGCTTCCATTGTAACAGTGTTAGGGAGTTCGACCCGAAATATGTCAGCGCTAGATATTGGGTACTCCATTGACTTATACAGCTTGAACGTCACCTCTTCATCCTGTACTTGCAATTTGAGCTCTCCCTTTCTAAGATCAATGACAGCACCACCTATAGCTAAGAATGGTCGCCCTAATATAATCGGCACATTTTGATCTTCTTCCATATCCAGCACAATAAAATCGGCAGGGAATATAAATTTGTCGACCTTTACGAGCACATCTTCAATGATTCCCCTCGGGTGTTTAATAGAACGATCGGCCATCAATAATGTAACCTCTGTCGGCTTTGCTTCGCCTAAATTGAGTTTCCGGAATATAGACAAAGGCATCAAATTAATGCTCGCCCCCAAATCGCATAGTGCCCTGGTATATACAGAACTGCCAATCTCGCACGGTACAGTAAAACTTCCCGGATCTTTTAATTTTTGAGGTAGCTTTTTCTGAATAATAGCACTGCATTCTTCTGTAAGAGCTATAAAACCACACTCCTCTATTTTGCGCTTGTGAGAAAGAATATCTTTCAAAAATTTAGCATAACGCGGCATTTGTTCCAAAGCTTTGGCAAACGGAATATTAATGTGGAGCTTCTTGAAGACTTCAAGGAATTGAGAGAATTGCTTGTCGAGCTTAACATTTTTCAACCGTTGTGGAAACGGGTACCGGAGTTGGGTTGGCAAGAATCGGTGATGATTTTTGAACTTCATCTGTATTAGACTCCTCATTAACAACTTTTGGCACATTTTTCTCTTTTTGCACTGGTTCAACTACTGTGTCCTTGTGAGTGGTAATTGCATTACAATGCTCTATCGGATTTACTTCAGTGTTACTTGGTAGTGAGCATTGGAGTCTGCTATTAATAATGCTCGCGAATTGACCAAGTTGATTTTCAAGACTGCGAATTTGGGCAGATTGATTTTGCGTTGTAGTCCGAGTCTCGGTCATAAACTGCAAAAGGGCCGTTTCTAGATCACTTTTCTTTTCAACTTGCTGAAATGGTCCGGGTTGAGCTGCTGGAGGTGGCTGCATAGCGTTCTGAGAATTCCTCCATGAAAAATTTGGTTGCTGCTGCCATCCGGGATTATAAGTATTAGAATTTGGATTGCCGTGACGATTAAAATTACCCATATAGTTGGCTTGCTCTGCTGTTGCATTCGACATAGGATTACCCTCTTGACATTCTTCACTCAAATGTGGCCCTTGACACCATTGACAATTGACTTTCGATGTTTTCCCAACACTTGCTGCCAAATTAGAGTCCTGTAATTGCTTAGTCAATGATGCAACCGGTAAAGTTAGAGCTTTCATAGCCTCGAGTTCTTGAGTACCCGATGTGCGCCTCATAATCGATCGCTCCACTGGACACTGGTCATTGTTAAGTGCTAATTCCTCTAATAATTCATAAGCGGCGTCTTCCATTTTTCTCATTAAAGCTCCACCTGCTGCTGCATTAACCAGAGTCTTAGTAGAAGCTGATAATCCCATATAAAAAGTCTGAATATGTATCCACATCGGTAGACCATGATTGGGACACTTTCTCAACATCTCCTTAAAATGAGCCCATGCCTCATATAATGTCTCTCCATCAAACTGAGTAAAATTAATTATATCATTGCGAATTCTAGCTGTCTTCTCGAATGGAAAGAATTTGGAAAGGAATTTCTGGCATAAATCTTCCCAAGTAGTAATAGAATTAGCGGGCAAAGAGTTAAGCCAGTTCTTCGCACGATCTCTCAATGAAAATGGAAATAGCCGAAGTCTCAATGCATCATCCCCCACATTGTGAAATTTGAAAGTGTCGCATACCTCTAAGAAATTTGCAATATGATCCTTGGGGTCTTCTGAAGGTAATCCACTGAATTGAGATTGTTGAATCATATGCAGGGTGCCCGATTTAATTTCAAAGTTAGCATTGATGGCGGGTCTGCGAATAGCTGAATGTACACCGGAGACAGTAGGTATAACATAATCAAGTAAGGTCCGGTGCTCGACATTATTGTCCCCGACATTATTTTCCCCGTTATCTCTCATGATGGCGTGCGCTTGTTGAATAACTTTTCTTCTCGCTTTACGATTTTGTCGACACGTACGTTCGATTTCAAGATTAAGCGGGAGAAGATTGACGTCTCCTTCCTTACGCATACACCTGAGAGTAACACAAAAATAAACAAATAAAATAAATAGAATTCAAAATAAAACTAAAAATAATTAATTCGATATCAATAATTAAGTCCCCGGCAACGGCGCCAAAAACTTGTTGTGAAAAATATGTTCGCAAGTGTACGAGTCGCAACAAGTAATTTAGTGATAAAGAGAGTGTCGAACCCACGAGGACTTGTTAATTAATAATCGAAATAACTAATCTTAATTCTAAATTGAATACACGTTTTATGGTTTTTAAGGATTGAAATTAAAATAAACAACTAAAATAATTAAAACAATAAAAATAAACTAAATTAAAATAACAAAACAAATAAACTGAGATTAAATCAAATTGATAAAAACCTAGGTACTACGATTTCACCAAGACAATATTTATTTCAATCCTTCGCAATAATATTCATAAATATTCTTCCTATGTTGATGATCGATTTTACTAAATTCTAATACAATCTCTCGTAGTTTATCTAATTAATGGGGTTATCACTTCTCAGTCTCAAATCATACATTAATCAAATACAAATAAATCCAGAAATCACAGTGATCACACCAATACCGTAACTATCTCTAGCCTACGCATATTCATGACATTAATTTCAGTGCTCGGGTGTTTATCACCTCTCGGTTTCAAAACACCCCAAACATCAAGTAAAGATTGGCCAGAAATTTACAGGCTTTAAGAACAGAAATTAAATGCGTCAACAATATTGGAATAAATACTTAATGAATAAAATTAAACGAAGAACATGAAATAATATCATCCGGCTACATCGTAGCCTCTATTAGAAAAGTTAGTTCATCGCAGATAAAATAAAAACAATAATATTAGAATGTTGCATAATCAATAATGGAAATTAAAACAGAAAGAAAAACTATTGTGGAAAATCGCTTAATGCTTCCTGCCAAAATCGCCGACAGCGCTCAAATCTGCTATCCAAATCGCCGAACTTCTCTCAAAGTCGCCGCACCTCCCTCAGATTCGCCGACTTCACTGAATGCCAGAATCGCTCAACGCCGAATCTGCTCCCGTCGCTCGCCAGAATCAATCGCTCCTCACTGTTCTGTAGATCGCCGCCAGAGAAAATCGCAGACCCGTTGTTTCGTTGCTTGCTGCCCCCTTTTATGAATGCCAGATCTTTAGGTTTTATTTCTTTTTCTCCCTCGTATCAACGGTTTGAGTCCTCCTTTCTCTCTCTTCCTCTTTCTATATTTTGGTCTTTTCTTGACTTTTTGAGTTTCTGGGTATCCATAAATTGAGATACGATCTGTGATTTTCGACCTTGCTCTCTTTGTCTCCTTCTTCTCTCCTTTGTACTCTCCTCTGCTCGGGTGTTGCTTTCATCCAGAAGGTTGATATAACTTCGCTGTAATCCCATTGATCAACTCTTTTCTCATGACATCTTTTGAAAAATGTGTTATTTGTTTCTGGGTTGGAATTGAAACAGATAATTGCAGAGGTGTTGGGGATGTATTTTCTGATATTTGCAGGGTGTTCGTCTGTGGCGGTGAATCTGAATGATTGCAGCCGAGTTCGGCTCATGTTCTGTTATTCCTGTTTTTTTTTTTTTAATAAAGTTTGCTGCATACTCACACAAAACTCATCAAATACATTCACACATTTGAGAAAAACTTATTAAATCAAATGTAAAAAATCATAAATAAGTGTGTAAAATACACACTTATCATTATATAAAGAGTTGAGAGTGATCATTTGTCTATTTAGCATATTAGTTAAACTCTATGATTACATATTTTCTTATTAAGGTTTTACCACCTAAGATCTTTCATGAGCTCACTAATATTGGTGTTAAATTAATTGATGATTTATTGATTTAGTGGGAGTTTGTTATTTGAAGTAATACTTCGTATGTGTAGTTTATAGACATTATTGTTTAACTTTGTTCTGCAAATTAAAGATTTTGGTTTCTTTTACTTAACTCTGATTCATTACTTATTATTGATCTTATAAGAGATAAAGTCGGACCAATAGGAAATAGACATATAATGGTTATTTTATTACACTTAGTTACCAGTAAATGTCATGAAAGCTCAGGTGCACATATTGATGTGATTAGTTTAGAAATGTTTATGGCAATGATGACAACTCATCTGCACATAAAAATTTGGTAATATATGATTATAATAAAAAAGATAAAGATTAAATAAAACATTGATATACGAGGTGTTTTTCAATTCAAACAGTTAAATAATTTTTTTTTGTCAATTCGAATATCAAATTATTCATTGTTAACAAATCGACCCAATCTGTTAAATGGTTGTTAAAAATCTCCAAGAAGACTCCTATTGCACCTCATCCGCAAAATCCCTTTTTAGTTTAGATGATTGAGAAAGGGTTTTCCCATTTGATTTCCACAATGTAGTTGAGATAATTTGATTTATGTAATCTTTTCCTATGGTTTATCATTTGTTTGGTTTACCAGAGACGAATTTTGTGGCGTCGTGGAAAAAAATTTCTACTGTCTTTTTCTACAGTCTTCGCTCGCTGTTTGACGATAACAATGATGGGTATTGTGTTGTAGTCGTAGTTTCACCAATCTTTGAGGGGATGTATGTGTTGGAATGGGGTATTTGTAAATTTGAGCCGCCTGGAGCCAAGAATGCGAATTATTTCGATGATGCTACGTAATTTCTTTTACTTGTCTTGTGTACCTGACAATCTGTTGCTTTGAACGTCACATACATTGTATGGAGAACTTTTTGACTGGCAGTTTCATATCTTTCAATTTTGAACGATAATTTTGAGCTTAGCTTCTTAAAAAAATTTGATTACATTTAAAGTGTTTGGTTTAGTTCTAAATCAACTTTAGGCATCTATAATCGATTTCTGGGGAAGATGAAGCAATTCTTCTGTATGAGATGCAAAAAATAACATTCATTCTGTCTTCTCATACTGCGTGCTACCATTTACATGGCAGTCTAGTTCAATGTTGCTTCCAGAATTTTTTCCTGCTGTATCTATCTTGCTTGGGTTTGCACCTCCTTCTAAACTGCTAGCTCATCTCAGGTTGTTGAATGAGTGATGGATTATATTGATTTTTTTTCTTGTCTTTTACCGACATTACATTGTTAAGGTTTATGTCTATAACATTAGTATAAGCTTTTGCAGTTAAATGGGGTTCTGATGCCTAATCCATTTGACAGACCTCGCTATGTTTTCACCTTTGAAATCGGTGAACAGTTAAATGGGGTTCTGATGCCAAAACTAAAAAAGGGGTTTTTGCGGACGGGGCGCAACTAGAGGCTTCTTCGAGAATTTTAACGTCCATTTCATGGATTAGGTCGATTTGCTAATAGAGAATAGTGTGATATTCAAATTGACCAAAAAAAAATATTTTATATTTGAATTGAAAACCACTTCATAATTGAGTGTTTAATTTGATATTTAACCTAATAAAAATATATAACCTAAATGGAGATTTTTCTTTGACAATAATTTAATCGTCTCATATATTCAATTATAATTTTATATCAATAACTATCATACAGTCAAATCTTATTAGGTGATCACATATAGTTAGATTTTGACATTTAATTATAATATGTAAGCCGGACAACCACGTTATCGAGAATTTAAAAAAACAAAACGACAAAGAAGAGTTTTCATTTGTGAAATTAACACACCAACACAAAAGCCTAATTAATCCATTTTTACACAAGCAATAATTTTAAGGATTAATTAAAACTTGACCACTTCAAGCCCATTTAGCCATTAGAGACATGCCACCAGCACCAAGGAGAACTGCGATATAGGATTTTATCTGCAACTTTATGCTTCCCTGCAACTTTCCTCCCATGAAATCTGCTGCCAGAAGATCAACCAAAGCCATGTAGATCAGAAGGCCGGCGGACGATGCGTTGAGTAATCCGACGGTGATTAAGGCATTTGGACTGTTTTCTTTATAGGTCTTTGACAGTGCAATACCAAGTGCTATCCCAAATGGAGTTGTTACTGAGAAGAAGAAAGCCATAGCTGCCTTTTTGATGAACTTGTACTCTGCCTGCATAGATAAATAATTCACCAGAGTTGAGAAAAAATGAAACGAAATTTCTTATTTTCTAAAATTGTTTGGATACGAACAATTTAGTTGCCCAATTTTATGTATTAAAATTCTTTTATTTTTTTCCGATCATCTATGTTTGGATTACATGCATGTAGTGAGAGTTATTACCTGGAGAATACAGCCACCAAGACCCATTCCTTCAAACATTTGATGGAAGCAAAGAGCAGCCACTAGACCTTTGATTGTGCAGGTGTTATTTGATGCTCCAAGAGAAAGGCCGATCACAACTGAATGAACAATTATTCCCAACTCCAACACCTGACCAAAAAAAAAAACAAAATATAAACTCTTTCTCAACTGATTAATTCGTAAGTAATTTAAGACTCAATTTGGTATTAGCTGTGAAAAAAAAATTAACTATTTAGTAAATTAAATTCTTAAAATGGTTTATCAATTTTAATTATTTTTAACAAATTATGAAATCTTATTATGAGATTATCTAAAAGTACATTTGGATTGAGAGAAAAATAAAAAGAACTTGGAAAAAAAGTGGGCATTTAAATGTCATTATTTATAATTTTAAAGGATTAAAAAAGAAAATAACTTTATTTATTGCAGCTTTCAAAATTATTCGGAAACTACATTTTTTGCCTTGTCAAAATGTGCTTTTAAAAACATATTTTTATTTTTTGTTACAAAATGCTTTGTCGCAATTCAAATTATGAAATAAGCATTTTAGTCTTCTGAAAGCAATCTCAAAAGGAGCCTTAAAAAAGTTATGAATTATAGAATCTAATGTTATTAGAAGCTGTGATTAAATGAATTTTTAAGGCGGAAAATGATTGGTGAAAGAAAAGGGTTAAGATAGTTTAATAATTTGGCCATATGAAGAGGGAAATTATAGGATGGTACCATGGCAACGACTCGATACCGAAGAAGCTGAGAGGATCCAGTTGTATCCTTAGGTGGAAGGTGATGGTGGCCATGAATATGTCCTCCCTCAGTAGCAGCAGGCGACTCTTGATCACCATGATGAACTCTATCACTTTGCAAAACTCCATTCCTATGCTTCTTACTGTAAAGGCTTGTAGCCATGGAGTCCACCATTAAAGTAACAATTGCAGAGAGCATAGCAACAAAGCCAGTAAATGGAAACTTATGCCATGGATTTTCCTTCAAACAAGCGGACCATAACATGTCAAAAGAGTCAGGCAAAACATGCATGAATCCAGTTGCAAGAATAATTCCAGCAGCAAAGCACTTGAGGATGATAAACAAGCTTTTTTCTGGGCTCAACGCCTTGATTGAGCGAGTTACGAGCGGTAAACAAACTCCGATCATACTTGTCACGAGAATTGAGAAAATGGCGATGAGTTTCAACGATAAAGCTTTTTCCTTGTCGTTGCATGAGCCAGTTTCGGGTTCGCACTCGTCGGACTGACAGACTGATTTGTGAGAAAATAAGGTAATAAGAATGAAGAAGATTGAGATGATTTTCAGAGGAGACTTGCTTGCCATTTTCACTCTATTTTTCTCTCACTCTCTCTCTCTTTAGAATTTATTTTTGATGTGGTTCAAAGTTTCTTGGAGGTTATTGTTTTATATAGAAAAAGGGTCATTGGCTTTCAGCAATGGAAATGATGTCAATTAAATTGTACATTTATTTATTATTTGGTCCTATGTCTCTCGTTGACTATCTTCTTTTCCCACTTATTGAGCTTCAAACAGTTTCATAAATTATAATTAATATAACAAAAAAGTCATTTAAACATCCATAGAGTAGTTGGAATAGGCTATTTTATTGCTAGTAGAATAAACAATATTTCTTAAATAAATAAAAAAAATATTTCTGATAATCCATTTACAATGAATAAATATTTTTTTGAAATAATAAAAAAAATGAGTGGAATCAATTAAAATATGCCAAATTGTGTGTTATTAGGAACTTTTTTTTGGTTAAAGAACTTAAATAGTCAAATTTCAGATGATGTAAACACAGTGAGTGTGCTGTGCTCTGGAGAATTGAGGCAAACACGAGCTTTTCACAAGCCTATCCATGACTGTAGTTTCTTATTGTTATCTCAATTTGTCTGGGATTTGTTTGTTTTTTTTTTTTTTTTTTTTTAATTTTGGATAAATAATTAATGAGGTTTGTTAAATATTTGATATGCTTTTAGAAACAGTTAATGGGGTATTTTTCGAGAGATTTTAGAACTAATTGTTGTCCAGAAATAGAGAAAAATGCTTGTCAGAAGACTTGTAAAATGATTTTGAAAACTACAAATAAAACGAAAAGCATTTTAAGATATATGTAAGTAATGCTTAGCAGGCAAATGGCATTGATTTTTTTAATGAGAAGGAACGATCATCTCCTCCAAGGACAAGTTTCATGCCTCTTTTAGATAATCTAATCATTCCCTTGTATGGTCCTACTTATTATCCATATAGTTGCTGGTATCCAACATCAAACTAAATAGTATTTACCAAATAATAAAAATAGAAATCAAGATATTAAAATCAAATATCTTTCGGAGGCTTAGAAAAATTTAAAGGTGAATTCTAGATGGAGTGAGTCAATATGTAACGCCCCCGAACCCACCCTGGCTCTGTGCGCTACTTTGCTGACCAATCCTACGTTAAAACCTAATTTAAAATAAGCTTAGACTCGCTAATTTCCCTTAATCCTAACCTTTAAGCACCACGGCGTCCTTTCCGAAAATTTCGGCAAAGTAACACCTGAAAATGGCTCCTCTAAAATGCTAAGTACCTGCACACAGTCCAATCTCAACCAAATCCAGAATACCTATACTCAACTATCCAGCATACGAAATCTCCAAAGAGCAGTAAAGAAGTAAACTAAAATACTAACATCCCTAAGTGAAGAAAATCTGCAGTATAGGGCGACACATCACCCTGAACTTAACTATATACAACAACAGACATCTACAATACGTGTAATATCCGGCTTGTACGGATTACGGATATAATATATTATATTGTTATTTTGTTATATAATGGCATTTTTGGTAATTATGTCAAATCAGGTTCGTTTCACGAAAGGAAAGCGTCATTACGATCCTAACTACTAATAAGAATTTTAAGGAATTCTCGGGAATTTTCGGAGATCAAACACTATATTCTGAGTAAATACACCTCTCGTAATGTAGAAGACGTTTTCGTAAAAATAGCAAACGAGGTCCAAATTGCGAACGGACAGTTTTAATAAAGCCCTGGTGATGAACGAGAGCTATGACAAAATATGGAGTTTCGAGAATTGCGAATCGTTGGACGATTAACGAGTCGAATGACGAAACAAATATGAAAATCAAAGAAGGGCAAAACGGTAATTTGCAGTAATTTGTATTGGCCGAAAGGCATATTGTATTGGCCGAAAGGCGTATTGAGCATAGTATTGGCCGAAAGGCGTATTGTATTGGCCGAAAGGCGTATTGAGCATAGTATTGGCCGAAAGGCATATTGTATTGGCCGAAAGGCGTATTGAGCATAGTATTGGCCGAAAGGCGTATTGTATTGGCCGAAAGGCGTATTGTATTGGCCGAAAGGCGTATTGAGCATAGTATTGGCCGAAAGGCGTATTGTATTGGCCGAAAGGCGTATTGAGCATAGTATTGGCCGAAAGGCGTATTGAGCATAGTATTGGCCGAAAGGCGTATTGAGCATAGTATTGGCCGAAAGGCATATTGTATTGGCCGAAAGGCGTATTGAGCATAGTATTGGCCGAAAGGCGTATTGTATTGGCCGAAAGGCGTATTGTATTGGCCGAAAGGCGTATTGAGCATAGTATTGGCCGAAAGGCATATTGTATTGGCCGAAAGGCGTATTGAGCATAGTATTGGCCGAAAGGCGTATTGAGCATAGTATTGGCCGAAAGGCGTATTGAGCATAGTATTGGCCGAAAGGCATATTGTATTGGCCGAAAGGCGTATTGAGCATAGTATTGGCCGAAAGGCATATTGTATTGGCCGAAAGGCGTATTGAGCATAGTATTGGCCGAAAGGCATATTGTATTGGCCGAAAGGCATATTGTATTGGCCGAAAGGCGTATTGTATTGGCCGAAAGGCGTATTGAGCATAGTATTGGCCGAAAGGCATATTGTATTGGCCGAAAGGCGTATTGAGCATAGTATTGGCCGAAAGGCGTATTGAGCATAGTATTGGCCGAAAGGCGTATTGTATTGGCCGAAAGGCGTATTGAGCATAGTATTGGCCGAAAGGCATATTGTATTGGCCGAAAGGCATATTGTATTGGCCGAAAGGCGTATTGTATTGGCCGAAAGGCGTATTGTATTGGCCGAAAGGCGTATTGTATGGCCGAAAGGCGTATTGAGCATAGTATTGGCCGAAAGGCATATTGTATTGGCCGAAAGGCGTATTGAGCATAGTATTGGCCGAAAGGCGTATTGAGCATAGTATTGGCCGAAAGGCATATTGTATTGGCCGAAAGGCGTATTGAGCATAGTATTGGCCGAAAGGCATATTGTATTGGCCGAAAGGCGTATTGAGCATAGTATTGGCCGAAAGGCGTATTGTATTGGCCGAAGGCGTATTGTATTGGCCGAAAGGCGTATTGAGCATAGTATTGGCCGAAAGGCGTATTGTATTGGCCGAAAGGCGTATTGTATTGGCCGAAAGGCATATTGTATTGGCCGAAAGGCGTATTGAGCATAGTATTGGCCGAAAGGCGTATTGTATTGGCCGAAAGGCGTATTGTATTGGCCGAAAGGCGTATTGAGCATAGTATTGGCCGAAAGGCATATTGTATTGGCCGAAAGGCGTATTGTATTGGCCGAAAGGCGTATTGTATTGGCCGAAAGGCATATTGTATTGGCCGAAAGGCGTATTGTATTGGCCGAAAGGCATATTGTATTGGCCGAAAGGCGTATTGAGCATAGTATTGGCCGAAAGGCATATTGTATTGGCCGAAAGGCGTATTGTATTGGCCGAAAGGCGTATTGAGCATAGTATTGGCCGAAAGGCGTATTGTATTGGCCGAAAGGCGTATTGTATTGGCCGAAAGGCGTATTGTATTGGCCGAAAGGCGTATTGTATTGGCCGAAAGGCGTATTGTATTGGCCGAAAGGCATATTGTATTGGCCGAAAGGCGTATTGAGCATAGTATTGGCCGAAAGGCGTATTGAGCATAGTATTGGCCGAAAGGCGTATTGTATTGGCCGAAAGGCGTATTGAGCATAGTATTGGCCGAAAGGCGTATTGTATTGGCCGAAAGGCGTATTGAGCATAGTATTGGCCGAAAGGCGTATTGAGCATAGTATTGGCCGAAAGGCGTATTGAGCATAGTATTGGCCGAAAGGCGTATTGAGCATAGTATTGGCCGAAAGGCGTATTGAGCATAGTATTGGCCGAAAGGCGTATTGTATTGGCCGAAAGGCATATTGTATTGGCCGAAAGGCGTATTGAGCATAGTATTGGCCGAAAGGCGTATTGAGCATAGTATTGGCCGAAAGGCGTATTGAGCATAGTATTGGCCGAAAGGCGTATTGTATTGGCCGAAAGGCGTATTGAGCATAGTATTGGCCGAAAGGCGTATTGAGCATAGTATTGGCCGAAAGGCGTATTGTATTGGCCGAAAGGCGTATTGAGCATAGTATTGGCCGAAAGGCGTATTGTATGGCCGAAAGGCGTATTGTATTGGCCGAAAGGCATATTGTATTGGCCGAAAGGCGTATTGTATTGGCCGAAAGGCGTATTGTATTGGCCGAAAGGCGTATTGTATTGGCCGAAAGGCGTATTGAGCATAGTATTGGCCGAAAGGCGTATTGTATTGGCCGAAAGGCGTATTGAGCATAGTATTGGCCGAAAGGCGTATTGAGCATAGTATTGGCCGAAAGGCGTATTGAGCATAGTATTGGCCGAAAGGCGTATTGAGCATAGTATTGGCCGAAAGGCGTATTGAGCATAGTATTGGCCGAAAGGCGTATTGTATTGGCCGAAAGGCATATTGTATTGGCCGAAAGGCGTATTGAGCATAGTATTGGCCGAAAGGCGTATTGAGCATAGTATTGGCCGAAAGGCGTATTGAGCATAGTATTGGCCGAAAGGCGTATTGTATTGGCCGAAAGGCGTATTGTATTGGCCGAAGGCGTATTGTATTGGCCGAAAGGCGTATTGAGCATAGTATTGGCCGAAAGGCATATTGTATTGGCCGAAAGGCGTATTGAGCATAGTATTGGCCGAAAGGCGTATTGAGCATAGTATTGGCCGAAAGGCGTATTGTATTGGCCGAAGGCGTATTGTATTGGCCGAAAGGCGTATTGTATTGGCCGAAAGGCGTATTGTATTGGCCGAAAGGCATATTGTATTGGCCGAAAGGCGTATTGAGCATAGTATTGGCCGAAAGGCATATTGTATTGGCCGAAAGGCGTATTGAGCATAGTATTGGCCGAAAGGCATATTGTATTGGCCGAAAGGCGTATTGTATTGGCCGAAGGCGTATTGTATTGGCCGAAAGGCGTATTGTATTGGCCGAAAGGCGTATTGAGCATAGTATTGGCCGAAAGGCATATTGTATTGGCCGAAAGGCGTATTGAGCATAGTATTGGCCGAAAGGCGTATTGAGCATAGTATTGGCCGAAAGGCATATTGTATTGGCCGAAAGGCATATTGTATTGGCCGAAGGCGTATTGTATTGGCCGAAAGGCGTATTGTATTGGCCGAAGGCGTATTGTATTGGCCGAAAGGCATATTGTATTGGCCGAAAGGCGTATTGAGCATAGTATTGGCCGAAAGGCGTATTGTATTGGCCGAAAGGCGTATTGAGCATAGTATTGGCCGAAAGGCATATTGTATTGGCCGAAGGCGTATTGTATTGGCCGAAAGGCGTATTGAGCATAGTAGTGGCCGAAAGGCGTATAGTATTGGCCGAAAGGCATATTGTATTGGCCGAAAGGCGTATTGTTTTGGCCGAAAGGCGTATTGAGCATTGCATAGTAAGATAAAATAAAGCATGGTTTATCGCACTCATACGCACAGCATGCATAGCATTTACTAGAGCTTACTGAGATTTTCATCTCATAGTGTATTGTATGGTGTAGTGACCTAGATATCGAGGAACCAGGTGAGGATGGGATTCCTCCTCCTGAGGCATGATACAGTTGATGGAGGATGGCCGTGGTGGCGTGCTGCGCATCGAGGCTTAACCGACCCGTGGGAAGTATGTATAGAGTTTGAGGGTTTAGGGATATTTTGGGCTGATAGATTTATAAACATTATAGGATGTTTAAATAATGACATTTGTTTTGACATTCTGGAACTGTTTGGTTTTAATTGTATTTAACGTTATGTAGAAATGTTTTGACACGTTATCGGATGTTACGGATAGTCTCAGTTTTTAGATATATCCACGCAGTTGGATTTCGCAAAGTCCGCTTAGAGTGGGTTGAATTTAGAAAGTTTTGATTGAGTTTAATTTCTAATTTGATTGGTGTATTGGTGATAAAAGGCATTAGATATATGAAGTTCACTCTCTGGAATTCGATTTCGAGGGAGTATTGGTTGAAAATTTATAAGTGTTCTGCTCTCTAGAATCGAATTCCAGAGAGCAATTGTGAAGGAAAAACTGAGGGCGATCAAAGAAGGCATAGGATCGCTGCAAGGAGTGCAGAGATCGATCGCTGGCAGCTGAATGGCTGCCAGCGATCAAGCGCTGGCAACAAGGGAGCTGCCAGCGACTGATCGCTGGCAACAAGGCTGGCAGTATGCCAGCGACTGGTCGCTGGCAGTATGCCAGCGCCCAATCGCTGGGCAGACATGCTGCTCAGCGATCGGGCGCTGAGACTGGTCGCTGGTCAGCGACCAGTCGCTGCTTCTTCTCCCTGGCCGAATTATATTATTGCCCTCCCAATGTTTTATTTTGTTTTATTTAACTTAATTGCTTTAATTTCCGCATAGTGTGTGAATAAAAATGAAAAATTTGTACGGTAATTAAGGGTAAATATGGGTACAGTATTAGGGTCGTTACAATTATGGTATCAGAGCCCCCGGGTTTTAAAATCGGTTCTGTAGACTGCTCGACTGCACAGCCACTACGCGGACATTCTTCATCAATTGTAAGTATGTTTATAGTTTTATTTGATTACCAGTTTCTTAGAATATTGTTTTAACTTTTGTATAGGAGTTTTATAATTATGGTGCGTCCACGGAACGATCGAGACGACAGAGACGATACGATCAATACTCTTAAGGATTTTATTGCCCAGCAGTCTTAGCATATGGAGAGACAGGCTCAGCAGATGGAGAGACAGTCTCAACAGCTGGGTACGTTGATTGACCGTGAGGGCATTAGAGCCCGAGAGACAGCCGTTTCGCTTAACCGTGGGATGGAGAGATTTCAAAAGCTCCAGCCCCCAGTATTCACCGGACAGTCCACAGATCCCTCTTCAGCTGAGGAGTGGATTCGCACGATGGAGGACATGCTGGCGTATGCTAGCATTGAGGACGGGGAGAGGGTGGCGTTGGTGACTTACCACCTGGCCTTAGATGCCCGATTTTGGTGGGACACTGTGAAGACGACCACCGATGTGACTGTTATGGGCTGAGAGAGATTCAGAGAGTTGTTCTACGACAAGTACTTCAGCCATACTGTACGAGAGACGAAGATGGTTGAGTTTATGCAGTTGCGGCAGACTGCTTCTATTGCCGAGTATGTGAGGAGGTTCGAGGCTCTTTCTCGATTTGCACCACGCCAGGTCAGCATTAACGAGGATAAGTTACGCCGATTCCTACAGGGACTTAGCCAGGAGTTCCGGATGCGCCTTACCATATCTGGGGTACGACATGTATCCTATGACGACATTGTGGCTAGGGCGCTCGACATCGAGGCTGTTGAGCAGAGTTCGACTAGACCGAGGGAGCCATATAAGGGCTTCTTCCGAGAGATTCGACCTCAGTCACTGAACCGAGATTGGCAGCCGAGAGCACAACCCCAGCAGCAGCAGAGGGGTGCGAAAAGACCTCTTGAGGGAGGTACTGACCGTGGAAAGGGAAAGCAGGTACAGGTTGCTTCTCAGACACCTGTTTGTTCTAAATGTCAGAGGGAACACTCTGGCCAGTGCCGGATGGGCACAAATGTATGTTATTGGTGTGGTGAGCCAGGCCATTTTGCTAAAGACTGCCCGAAGAGGGGCCTAGATCAGTCGGGCAGCGGTCAGAGGAGCGTTATGCCCAGGGTCTTCGCTCTTATCGAGCCTGGTGATGTTGATAACGAGGATCAACCTGCCGTGATAGCAGGTACTATATTACTTACTGGCGTTCCCGTATTTTCTTTGTTAGACACGGGGGCTACACATTCTTTTGTTTCTACCGCTTGTGTGTCGAGATTGAGGCTTGCGCCTGAGTTAGCAGAATGCAAGTATAGCGTGATGCTACCTTCCGGCCGTGTAGTGCCGGGCAATATTATCTCGATTGGGGACCGTACTCTCTATGCTCGCCTCATTGTTATGGGCATAGAGCATTATGACCTTATTTTGGGGATGGACTGGCTGTCACAGCATTTCGCCACCATCGACTGTCGATCCGGGATTGTCACCTTTCGACCTCCGGGTAAAGCTGAGTTTTCTTATCAGGTGATGAGCAGATTGAGTAGCTCGCCTATCTCTTATTCCATGATGGTCAACGAACAGTTTAAAGGTGCGTGCTGTATTTATTTGGCCTCTGTCTTTGATTGTCAGTTGCTCAGCGGATTGATGCCGAGCGACATTCCTATTGTCAGAGAGTTCTCTGGTATTTTCCTTGATGATCTTCCCGGATTGCCGCCGGACCGGGAGATTGAGTTCACTATTGATGTGTATCCTAACTCCGCACCGAGGTTTAAGAACCCATATCGATTGGCACCAGCCGAGTTGAGAGAGTTGAGGACTCAGCTGGATGAGCTGTTAGAGAAGGGGTTTATTCGACCCAGTGTTTCACCTTGGGGTGCGCCCGTTTTGTTTGTCAAGAAGAAAGACGGGACCCTCAGGATGTGTATTGATTACAGGGAGCTTAATAAGCTCACAGTGAAGAATAAGTATCCACTGCCTCGTATTGACGATTTGTTCGATCAGCTACAGGGTGCCCGAGTGTTTTCCAGGATTGACCTGCGCTCGGGTTATTATCAGCTGAAAGTCCGGAGAGATGATATTCAGAAGACGGCTTTCCGAACGAGGTATGGGCATTATGAGTTCCTTGTCATGTCTTTTGGACTTACTAATGCCCCTGCAGCGTTCATGGATCTGATGAACCGTGTCTTCAAGGAGTATCTGGACAAGTTTGTGGTGGTCTTCATCGATGATATCCTGATTTACTCTAAGACGAAGGAAGAGCACGAGGAGCATCTGAGGATCGTGTTACAGATTCTGAGTCAACGCCAGCTATATCCCAAGTTTTCGAAGTGCGAGTTCTGGCTTGACAGAGTGAGCTTCCTTGGCCATATCATATCACAGGACGGAGTTTCTGTGGATCCGAGCAAGATTCAGGTGGTCAGAGATTGGCCACAGCCGAAGAACGTACGTGAGGTGCGTGGATTTCTCGGATTGGCCGGTTATTATCGGAAGTTTATAGAGGGATTCTCGAAGACCGCACTTCCTCTTACACGATTGACTCGAAAGAACGAGAGGTTTATTTGGTCGCCTGCTTGTGATGATAGTTTTATAGAGTTAAAGCAGAGATTGACCACCGCTCCAGTACTGGGGTTACCTGTTGAAGGTGTCAGATACAGTATTTATTGTGATGCATCTGGAGTGGGACTCGGTTGTGTATTGATGCAGGAGGGGAGAGTTATTTCTTATGCTTCTCCGCAGTTGAAGCCGTATGAGCAGAATTACCCTACACACGACCTTGAGTTAGCAGCTGTAGTCTTCGCACTGAAGATATGGAGACATTACTTATATGGACAGCAGTGCGAGATATTTTCTGACCACAAGAGCCTGAAGTACTTATTTACGCAGAAGGAGCTGAACATGCGACAGAGGCGATGGCTTGAGTTCGTCAAAGATTATGATTTTGATATCAAGTACCATCCAGGGAAGGCGAACAAGGTTGCTGATGCCTTGAGTAGAGTACCTTCTGCGAGTCAGCCTTCACTTGCAGCGATGTCGGTTACGCTGCGGTCCGAGATTGAGAGGTTTGACGTGGAGGTAGTGGCAGAGTTGTCCAGTATGCTCGCCAACATTTCTCTCAGGCCGACTATTCTCGATCGTATACGCGAGGCTCAGCAGAGTGATACGGAGTGTATGGAGCTTCGATCGAGCATGACATTGGGAGACTCGTCAGATTTCCATTTATCAGAGGATGGTATTCTGAAGTTCAGGCATAGGTGGTACGTGCCTAGCGACGAGGATCTGAAGAAGGAGATATTGGCCGAGGCACATTCTTCGGCATATTCTGTACACCCGGGAAGTACCAAGATGTACCGGGACTTGAAGCAACACTTCTGGTGAGCCCAGTGATGTTGATGACGAGGCCCAGCCCTCTGTTATTGCAGGTACTATCTTAGTCACGGGTGTGGCAGTATTTTCATTGATAGATACAGGAGCTACGCACTCTTTTATTTCAACTGCTTGCATGACTAGACTGAAGTTAGTGCTTGAATTAGCCGAGTGTGAGTATAGAGTGATGCTGCCCTCAGGGGAGTTTATGCAATCGGATCGTATTCTCCAGCGCAATGTCGTCTCAGTTAGGAATAACACCCTTTATGTCTGGCTGATAGTTATGGTTATAGAGCGGTATGATATTATTTTGGGGATGGACTGGCTGTCGCATCATTTCGCCACGATTGATTGCAGGTCTGGGATGGTGACTTTTCAGCCCCTGGATAAAGAGGAGTTTGCTTACCAGGCAATGAATAGGTTGAGTGGGTCGCCTACTTCCTATTCTATGAAGGTCCAAGAGCAGTTTAGAGGTGAATGCTTGGTTTATCTGGCCACCGTGGTCGATACTCAGTTGCTCAACGGGCAAAAACCAGGAGACCTTCCTGTAGTTAGAGAATTATCTGAGATCTTCCTCGACGATCTTCCCGGATTACTGCCGGACAGAGAGATCGAGTTTACGATTGATGTCTATCCAGGCTCTGAGCCTGTATTAGAGAATCCATACAGACTGGCACCTGCTGAACTAATGGAGCTGAAGTCTTAGTTAGAGGAATTGTTAGACAAGGGGTTCATCCGACCTAGCTTTTCTCCTTGGGGTGCGCCGGTTCTGTTCGTTAAGAAGAAAGACGGAACTCTCAGGATGTGCATCGACTATAAAGAGTTGAATAAATTGACCGTGAAGAATAAGTATCAACTGCCGCGAATAGATGATTTATTTGACAAACTGCAGGGTGCTCAAGTGTTTTCGAGGATTGACCTACGCTCTGGTTATTATCAGTTGAAGGTTCGGAGAGAAGATGTTCAAAAGACTGCGTTCGTACAAGGTATGGGCATTACGAATTCCTTGTGATGTTTTTTGGACTTACAAATTCCCCTGCAGCGTATTTTTAAGGAGTATCTAGACAAGTTTGTCATCGTCTTCATTGATGACATTTTGATCTATTCAAAGACGAAGGAAAAGCATGAGGAGCACTTGCGGATAGTTCTGAGGATTCTGTGTCAGCACCAATTGTACCCAAAGTTCTCCAAGTGCGAGTTTTGGCTGAATCGAATTAATTTTCTCGGCCATATTATATCTCAAGAGGGACTTTCTTTGGACCCGACTAAGATTGAGGTTGTCAAAGATTGGCTGCAGCCTAAAAATGTGCGAGAGGTACGTGGATTTCTTGGGTCTGCCAGATACTACTGGAAATTCATTGAGGGGTTTTCGAAGATTGCATTTTCCCTTTCACGCTTGACAAGGAAGAATTAGAATTTTATATAGTCAGCTGCATGTGATAAGAGCTTTCAGGTAGTGAAGCAGAAACTGACTACGGCACTAGTTTTAACATTGCCAATTGAAGGTGAAAAGTTTAGTATACACTGCGATGCCTCGAAGATCGGACTTGGATCCGTATTAATGCAAGAAGGGAGAGTTATTGCGTACGCTTCTCAGTAGTTGCAAACATATGAACAAAATTACTCGACGCATGATCTAGAATTAGCAACCGTCGTCTTTGCAGTTGAAAATCTGAGACACTATCTGTATGGGCAGCAATGCGAGGTGTTCTCAGATCACTGGAGTTTAAAGTATCTGTTTACGCAAAAATAGTTGGACATGCGGCAAAGGGTTATGGAGTTCGTTAAAGATTACGAGTTTGAAATTAAGTACCACCTGGGGAAGGGCAAATAAAGTTGCGGACGCCTTGAGCAGAATGCCTTCTACAAGTAAGCCTTCGCTTGCAACAATGTCGGTGACATTGAAAACAGAGACTGTTAAGTTTAATGTGGAGATTGTTACCGAGTTGTCGAATATGATTGCAAGTATTTCGTTGAGGCTGAGAATATTACACAAAATCTGAGAAGCTCAACAGAAAGACTTGGAGTGTGAGAAGTATCGACTGAGCACGACCTCCGAGGACTCGTCCGATTTCAATTTGTCAGATGATGGCATATTAAAGTTCAGGCATAGATGGTATGTGCCTAACGACGAAGAGCTAAAGTGTAACGAACCTTAATTAAACCCTTGTACTATTTCTAAAAAAATCCCATGAAATTTAAACTTTTATTCGTATTTTTATCATGTATGCATAAGGGTGCTCAACCCCATTCAGCAGAAGACTATTCATGTGCAAAAATTTCCTCTCGTGTTCTATCACTTAATTTCTCTCAGAATAAATAATTTCTTAGTTCTTCTCGGGGTTCATTAATTTAAGCAGTGGAGGAGGATGTTTCTCGCTATCGGGTTTGGAAGACGAAAACCTAAGGAGACGTGGACGACAAAACCTAAGAAGGCGTAACACTTCGGACGTGGACAACAAAAGCAGAAGGAGGCATGGACTGACTGAAAACTGTAGGCAGTGTGGACGACTGAAAACTGTAGTCAATGTGGACGACTAACTACACTTTATCGTCCACAGACTTTGGACGATGACTTTATTACAGAATACTTAACTAAAATTTATCGTCCACATTCGTCCACGTGACTTACTTGTCCACAGGCTACTTAAACCTTATTCGTCCACGGGCTATTTGTCCACGGAACTTGGACAATGACCTTGGACGACATCTAGACTTATAAAATTCTGACTCTAAACCATGCAATACCCGATCGATCGCCCCTTACTAGTGATTCGATCGGCTAGCTCTCTGGATTTTGTCCAGATAGTTGCCTTCACATTATTTTCCCCTGTACCTACACACCATTCACCCAGAATTTCCAGAAACATTAAACATCAAAAATCATCTTCCATTTCATCAATTTAAATATCTATGCAATCCAGACATCAAACACCCTAAAATGAGTTCTATACAATTCATATACATTCCCCCATCAGCCCGACATAAACCCAAAATCCCCAAAACACTTAACTAATGCTCCCACGGGTCAATTTAGCTCTGACGGCACAACACGCTCACATGGGCCATTTTCCATCAACATGCTCATGCGTCGGGTGGAGGAACGTCATCCTCACCTGTATTGAAGTCACCTACACCATAGAGACATTCTATGAGTTAAAAGCTCAGTAAATCTACGTAAATACAAATGCGTGCTATACGTATGCTGTTCGTAAAATCATGCTATCATCCTATCTTTTCGCTATTCATTTCCTACCGTTCCGTTATTCATTTCCTTTTCATACACATTCCTACCTTTTCGCTATTCATTTCTTACCTTTTCGCTATTCATTTCCTTATCATATACATTCATACATTTTCACTATTTATTTCCTTTTCATACACATTCCTACCTTTTCGCTATTCATTTCCATTTCATTTTCGTGAAAAACATAGTGCGAAAATTCATTTTCTATGTTTATTCAAAAACCATGATGCATGGATATGTACGATACATTAAGTGTAAGAAAAGCATAAAACAAAACACGTAACCTAAAGAAATGAACATTCTAGTATCACAATTATCCTAAACTACCCATCCTACCTACACTAAACAATAGAATCTCCAAGTCCTCAATCAACTACTAATCCTATGGTGTAGGCCAATCGGCCAAGCGAGTCACGAAGACTTACCTCGCGTCCGTTGCAATTCAAGCTCCGTCCACGAGCATTGTTCACCTAGGGCAATTCACAACAATCGTCAGTAAAAATCAGGTTTAATCCATACTAACGAAACCCTTAACTAAGGAAATCTCTCAAAACTTTAATTTAACTCATTGAGGCATTTCGTCGAGCAATTCACGCTCGACATTTCCAAAACCTCTATTAATGGAGTTTCCCAAAACCTCAAAGAACCCCAAACCCTAATATTCGTCAATAAATCGATTAACTTCGTCCAATAACCACCAAAACGTCGACTAGGGTCGTAAATAGGGCAACCCTAACAATTTTTAACTTAATCTGACAATTTCACAGAAACCCTAATCGAAACCCTAATCATTTTAAACTTTAGAAATCAAAATCTAATGTCCGAAAACTATAGAATCTTACTTAGAACGTTGATCGGAGAAGAAATCGTGAAGAGTCGTAATCGATCGGAAGAACGTTGGTCGCCGGAAGTGAAGAATCGCCGCGAGAGGCGAGGAAAGTCGCCGAGAGAGGAGGGAGGGATTCTGTGATTTCGTTAAGTGCTGGTAGAAGAAAGGCTTTTTGAGTTTTAATAATATTAGTTTGCAAAATTACCATAACGCCCTTCCATTGATTTTCTATTTGTTTCGTCATTTGTTTCGTTATTTAGCTAACGATCCGGTTTCTCCAAATTTTCTTATTTCACCATTAATTCCAACTTATTGTTAGGGCCTTATTAAAACTTTCCGTTTGCAAAACGGACCTCGTTTACGATATTTACTAAAATGTCTTTTATATTACGAGAAACACAAAATTTGTAATTTAGCGTTACAACTCGAAAAATTCCCATATTTCTCCTAAAATCCACACTAATCATTAGGACTAATAATGCCACCTATTCGCAAAATGGGCTTAAATTGACATATTTACAAAAATGCCATCGTATATTGGAATATCAAAATCCCTTAAATAAAACCGGGTGTTACATTTGCATCCACCTTATTTAAAATTTTTTCAACAAAATTTGATTTAGCTTATAGTCATTATTATCGTCTCGTAACTTGCTGGTTTATACTTTGATTTACTATCGCTCCGTTCTTTTCGAGTCTCTTCCCTCCATCACTCCGAAACTTTCGAATTTACTTCGAAATTTTGGAAGAGTCTCGTTCATCCTCAAACTGACAGACAAACAAAAAGAACAAATCAGATTCTTGAGGATATGCTTAGAGCTTGCGTGCTGGAGTTTCAGGGCTCGTGAGTAGATATTTACCAGTTGACTGAGTTCTCATACAACAATAGCTTTCAGACTACCATTGGCATGGCTCAGTATGAAGCGTTGTATGGACGGAAATGTAGGTCTCCGTTATATTGGGATGAGGTTGGCGAGGACGGTGTTATGCGATTCGGGAGAAAAGACAAGTCAAGTCCTCGATATGTGGGACCCTTCCTTATTTTGAAGAAGATCGAAAAAATGGCGTGGCCGAGATGAGAGGAAGCACAAGTGATCAAAGGCTAGCTGAATGCCAAGTCATTGATTAATGTTTTCTCCCAAAGTAGTAAGGGGAACAAGCATCTTCAAGGGGCAGCATTTGGTGTGGCCAAATCGGGTAAAGAAGCTTCAACATGGTGCACCAATCTTGGCCTTCCATTTTGGCGCGAGTGACCGAGTCAACATGCATGATTTTGCACTCCAAACTTAAGTTAATCGAAACCAAACCACCATCTACCCTACCATACATCTAATACTAAATGCCTAACATGCATGCATATAATAATTATAACAAAAAGACCAATGTTTGCCAATTAGAGTCTAAAATAAAAAGGTTATATAAACCCATGATCAGGGAGACAAATTCCCATGTGATCTTCTTGATCCTCAATCCTTGTCTCTCATGCAATGACATGTTTCGGTTGGTCCTTGTCTATAGCCTCGACCTCCCACGTTAAGTCGCCAAGAGTGTGTTCCAAGCCAACATATAGTTCATCCCCTGCAAAAGACAAAAGTGTGTGAGAACATAAGTTAGATAAATTGTCATTGAGTGATGGCCCTCCTTGGCACATCAGACTTTTGAAAAACTTATTTAAAATATTGATTATTTTGAACGTATAGAATACGATAAGTAAATGTTAGTTTTGTATGACTGAAAAATCTTCTACTGTGTAACGGCATTTTTAAAGTAAAAGACATACGTAAGTTATTTTAAATTAATAGTTTTGTCTCTAAGATGAAATTATTGATAATGTTAGTTTAAAAGAAAACGGTTTTATGCTACAGGGTGTTACAATATCTTTGTATAGGTTTATCCAAATGCATCAAAATTTCAAATATAAAGCCATTGATTAGAGTTCAAGCAAAAATTAGCAACTAGAAAATATGCTTGGACAACTTCGTCTGATTTTGCATTGAAGACTATTGAAAAATCTAAAGATGAAAGCAATGATATTGAAGATATTGATGACTCTAATGACTCAACCAATGCGGAAGACAACACAAACATAGATGAAAAGAAGAATAATACAACAATCACTATTCTGAAAGAGAGGAGTTGTCTTTGAGGGAATATGAACCCTCATAATACCAATTTTATCTAAGGAAATAAAGAAAAAAAAAAAGATATTCCAAATCAGGAACTAAGGTAGGAGGTGCAACAAAGATTTCATTACAAATTGATCGACTTATTAAAGCAGTTGAATATAAAAGTACAAAATCAAGCAATCAAAGTGATGCTAGTGGATGCAGCATTCAGGAAGTGATGATGATTAACTAATTGTCTAGTTTGATTATTTGAAGCTGACTTATGGATTATTGTAACTAGACTTTTTTATGATCTTGAAATTATGATGAAACAACTAAACAGCTAAAAAGCTTATAGTTTGTCCATTTATAGTGCATCTCAAAAGTGCATATTTATTTTATCATTTGGACAACGAAGAAGAAGACTAGGATTTTGCTCTTGGGTGGAAAAAGTCAAGCAATAGAGTACTATTACTTGAAATATATTCACAAAACACCTCGTATGGATTCTAATCAAATAGGTTATATGTGGTTGACAGAAATTTTACAAGGCAATCAAAATTGATGTCGTGATTGTTAAAGTATCTACTGTTATGGTTTAGTTAGTTTATTATGTTTTTAGTTAGCTTAGTTGTCATTATACTTTGTTTGTACTTTTGGTTACTTTTTCTTCATCAGTACGCCTATAGACAGTATGTAAAAACATCAACAGAGCCGGTAATACACAATACAGATAGACATCATTTCTACTGTAGTTCTCTTCCTCTCATCACCGACGTCTTCATCTTCTTCTTCCTTTCTCTGATCACCGGCGTTCTCAAAAACTCCTGCCTTGCTAAAACATTAACGTGGTATCAGAGCCAATAGATGGCTTCTTCCAGCTCTGTTCCCTCCTCCCCTTTAGCGCTACCCTCTTCCCCTCTTCCTCCGCTTTCATCGGTAAATCAAACCTTGACTATCAAGCTCAATGCCACAAACTATTTACTCTGGAAAGCTTAACTCCTCAATATCGTGATTGCAAATGGTATGGAAAATATTCTCGATGGTTCTCTCCCTCCACCTCCTCAGTTTGTCGATTCATCCTCATCACAAATCAACCCAAATTTTAGTACCTAGTAGAGGTATAACCGGCTTCTAATGAGCTGGATCTTTTCCTCCATCTCTGAAGATTTGCTCACACAGACTGTATCACTCACCACCGCTAGTGACTCCTGGAATGCTCTGGCCCGAATTTTTGCTTCCTCCTCTCTGGCAAAAATTACCGAGCTCCACAGTCAGCTCCACTCTGTCTCAAAAGAAGTCGTATCGGCATCTGCGTATATACAGACAATCACAAATTTGTGCAACACATTGGCAGAAATTGGCGAGCCCGTGTCTTACCGGCACCGGATGATTTACTTTCTCAATGGCCTTGGAAGCGAATACAACGCTTTCATTGTCTCTATAACAAACTGGCCGGATCAACCTTCGCTGGAGGAGGTTCACAGCCTGTTACAGAGTTTTGATTTTCGCCTGGAAAAACAAAACTCGGTCACTTCACTTCCCTTGATGAGTCAGATCGCCGCGAACGCCGTCAACGTCCGGCTTCCCTGGAGCCCTCGGTCGCCGTCGTCCCAGTCTTTTCGATCGAATGGCCCCCCTGGTTTTCAAACGTCTGGACCCGGGTTGCCCTACCCGCATTCGCCCCGGCCCAACCGATCTTTCCAGGCCCGTTGTCAAATCTGCCACAAGACTGGGCATTCCGCCCCGGCCTGCTATCACAGGTTGAACCCGGCCTATAAACCTCCTGCTCCAGCCCAACCTCACTCCTACTCAAACCCGTTTCCCTCTCCAGCAGCCCACTTAGCCCACCAACCCTACCCCCTGATGCAGCCCAATCCTCCCTACCCACAAACACATCCTACAGCCGCCCACTCCTTTGGCCCTGTTGAAACCCAGCCCCAGGCCTTCTTCACCTCTCATTCTCCTCCCATCTCCAGCGCCGAATGGACTCTGGTGCCACCCACCACCTCACTCCCCATGCCTCCCTGCTCCAGAACTCTCAGCCATACAAATGGTCGTCGAGCGTTGCCACTACCGACGGTAACCTTCTTCCCATCTCTAATATTGGATCTGTCACAATTCCGGCTCTCTCTAAGTCTTTGCATTTACGTTCTGTCTACCATTCTCCCACTCTATCTCATAATCTCATCAGCGTTCATAAATTATGTCAAGACAATTCTGTTTATGTCGAATTTCACTCTGATTTTTTCTGTGTTAAGGATCGTCACTCCCACCTGCCTCTGTTTTGGGGCTCTCTCATTAATGGCCTCTACCAAATTCAGCCTTTTTGTTCAGCCAGGGCTCTCCATGCTCGGGTTCCATCCTCGGGCAGTGCTCCCTCCCTGTTTTGGCATTACAGACTTGGTCATCCCTCGCAACATGTCTTGCAGCGTGTTCTTCAAATCTGTAATCTTCCTGTGTCAAAGACAAATGCATCTCCCTTTTGTATTTCTTGTCCGATGAGCAAGTCTCATCGCTTACCCTTTTCGATTTCCAGTTCACATGCAAATTGTCCTTTTGATATTGTACACACTGATGTTTGGGGCCCGTCTCTTGTAAATTCAATTACTGGTGTACAATATTTTGTTCTTTTTGTGGATGATTGCACTAGATTTACCTGGCTTTTTACTTTAAAATTAAAAAGTGATGTTTACAATATCTTTGTCTATTTTCATAAATTTGTTCTTACTCACTTTGGAGTAAATATTAAAACTGTCCAATCTTATTGGGGTGGCGAATTTAAATCTCTTTCCTCGTTATTCACAGTCTCTTGGCATTCACCATCGTATATCATGTCCATACACTCCAAATCAAAACGGTCATGTCGAAAGAAAATACCGTCATGTTGTTGAAACTGGTCTTGCCTTGTTATTTCACTCTTCTGTCCCTCCACATTTCTGGCCTTATGCTTTTGCTACAGCTACTACCCTAATCAATATGTTACCTACTCCTATCTTGAATAACAAATCTCTGTTTGAATACCTCTTCCACTCCACTCCCGATTATTCCTCACTCTGTGTCTTTGGCTGTCTGTGTTTCCCCTTACTTCGACCGTTCAACAAACATAAGTTACAGCCCCGCTCCCTTCCTTGTGTCTTTCTCGGTCCTAGTTCCTATCATAAAGGCTATTTGTGTCTCGACCCTCACTCTAACAAAATCTATACCTCTCGGCATGTCACCTTTGTAGAATCCCATTTTCCTTTTTCTTCTATTCCCAAATCTAACTCATCTTCACCCCCGTTCTCTCTCTCCATTCCTTCTCTATCTCCTCCGTCCTCTGCATCTCCCTCAGAGACACCTTTCTTATCTCCTTCCCCAACTATCCCTCCACCCTACCTCCTTATCCTCATTGTCACCCACCTCCACACCACCACCCTCTCCACCTACCTCTCAAAATCCCTTACCCCCCATGACTTCTAGCCAAATTCCTCAAAATGCTCACCCTATGAGAACACGCACCAAAGATGGCATTTTTCAACCCAAGGCCCTTTCTGTTACTTGAACTCCTGCAGGATTGAGTTTCTCACAATCCAAGTACATCTCCGACATCCTTCATAGAGCGAATATGGCCACTTGTAAACCAGTCCCTACCCCGATGGTGGCCGGTCCAATCTTATCCTAGAATTCTAGTACTCCTTTGCCTGATGTTTATCTGTATCGCAGTATTGTTGGTGGTCTACACTACTGTTGTCTGACTCGACCGGATATTGCCTTTGTGGTCAACAAAGTGTCTCAATTTATGCATGCCCCTTCTGATATTCACTGGCAAGCCGTCAAGCGCATTCTTCGATACCTCAAAGGCACTCTGTCTCTAGGTATTTCTTTTTCGCCTTCAACGAACTGTAACTTGACTTGCTATACAGATGCAGATTGGGCTTCGTGTCCAGATGATCGCAAAAGTACAGGCGGCTTTTGCATTTTTATGGGCGCTAATCTAATTTCCTGGTCTTCAGCCAAACAGAAAGTAGTCTCTCGTTCGAGCACAGAATCATAATACCGTAGCGTAGCCAATGGTGCTGTCGAGGTAACTCTGGTTACAATCCTTACTACGCGAACTGGGTGTTCAGTCCACAACGGTTCCTTTTATTCTTTGTGATAATTTAAGTGTAACATATTTGGCATCTAATCCAGTCTTACACTCTAAGTCTAAACATGTAGAGATTGATTACCATTTTGTCCGAGAGAAAGTGCTACAGAAACTGCTCCAAGTACAATTCACACCATCTGACCACCAGATAGCCGATGCCTTAACAAAACCCCTTCCTCCTACAAAGTTTCATCAGTTTGTGTCCAAGATCTTCGGTCTCCGACCTTGATCTTGAGGAGGGATGTTAAAGTATCTACTGTTATGGTTTAGTTAGTTTATTATGTTTTTAGTTAGCTTAGTTGTCATTATACTTTGTTTGTACTTTTGGTTACTTTTTCTTCATCATTACGCCTATAGACAGTATGTAAAAACATCAACAGAGCCAGTAATACACAATACAGATAGACATCATTTCTACTGTACTTCTCTTCCTCTCATCACCGACATCTTCATCTTCTTCTTCCTTTCTCCGATCACCGGCGTTCTCAAAAACTTCTGCCTTGGTAAAACATTAACGGTGATATGTTTAAAATGGATGATGAAGTTTTTCTATTATTATTATTATTATTATTATTATTATTATTATTATTATTATTATTATTATTATTATTATTATTATTATTATTATTATTATTATTATTATTATTATTATTATTATTATTATTATTATTATTATTATTATTATTATTATTATTATTATTATTATTATTATTATTATTATTATTATTATTATTATTATTATTATTATTATTATTATTATTATTATTATTATTATTATTATTATTATTATTATTATTATTATTATTATTATTATTATTATTATTATTATTATTATTATTATTAT
The DNA here is from genome assembly GCA_022432975.1 of Begonia masoniana. Classification (NCBI taxonomy): domain Eukaryota; kingdom Viridiplantae; phylum Streptophyta; class Magnoliopsida; order Cucurbitales; family Begoniaceae; genus Begonia; species Begonia masoniana. The sequence goes on from CM039502.1 coordinate 49,030,479, forward strand.
TATTATTATTATTATTATTATTATTATTATTATTATTATTATTATTATTATTATTATTATTATTATTATTATTATTATTATTATTATTATTATTATTATTATTATTATTATTATTATTATTATTATTATTATTATTATTATTATTATTATTATTATTATTATTATTATTATTATTATTATTATTATTATTATTATTATTATTATTATTATTATTATTATTATTATTATTATTATTATTATTATTATTATTATTATTATTATTATTATTATTATTATTATTATTATTATTATTATTATTATTATTATTATTATTATTATTATTATTATTATTATTATTATTATTATTATTATTATTATTATTATTATTATTATTATTATTATTATTATTATTATTATTATTATTATTATTATTATTATTATTATTATTATTATTATTATTATTATTATTATTATTATTATTATTATTATTATTATTATTATTATTATTATTATTATTATTATTATTATTATTATTATTATTATTATTATTATTATTATTATTATTATTATTATTATTATTATTATTATTATTATTATTATTATTATTATTATTATTATTATTATTATTATTATTATTATTATTATTATTATTATTATTATTATTATTATTATTATTATTATTATTATTATTATTATTATTATTATTATTATTATTATTATTATTATTAAATGATGTGAGAAATAGGTTAGCACGTGAACGTTTCAACATTTTAGTGAGATATTAAGCAGACATTTAGGTAACGTATTAGATATTATGTCTCATGACTAAAGAAGTGATAAAACCACTCCATCTAGAATTCAAAGATACACCACGTGAAAGATATGGAGGCTTAGGAAAATTTAAAGGTGAATTCAAAGATACACACCTCATTTTAAGGTATTGTGTAACACCCGAGATTTTTTAAGAAGGAAAAATTTGAGAGAAAATAAAATGATAAGGTAATTGTTTAATAAATAGGTTATTTTAATTAGTTTAAAAGAAAAGTGAAGTTTCTAATTTAAGATCGGGTCCTAGTGAAATTAAGTCGGGGGTTATAATTTAAGAATTATTTATTATTAGAAAAATAAAATCAACAGAATAGCCGAAGCTATTCTGTCGAGCCCCGAACGCGAGGAGCAGAGGAGAGGAGAGGGAGACGACGGCGACGAGCGACGTCCCTCCTCCGACGAACACCGGCGACTCCGGCGGTCTTCGGCCAGACGACGGCGGCGAACCATGGGCTAGCGTTTTGGCCGACTCCGTGCACTAACCGACCCGGTAAGTTGGTTTTTGCTCTGTTTTTGTGTTCGGTCTGTGCTGGGGATCACCGAGCTGCTAGAGCTCTGATCGCCGGCCGTTTTTGGCTGCCCTTAGCGTCTGATTGCCGAGCTCAACGGTGGCAAAGATTGCCGAGCAACAGGGAGCTCGGATTGAACCAAAATCTGAGAACCCCTATCTCTGAGCTTCGGGTTTCTTGTGTGAAACCTTGGTTTTTCGTTAGATTATGTTAATTGGATATTAGGGTAGTTGATTGGTGAGGAATATGATGAGAATTGATGAAAAACTAGAAAAGGGGAAATTCCAGGTTAAGGGGCAGTTTGGGTTTTTGCCATTTTGACCTAGCTACAATCGTTTGTTTTAAAATTCCTTTTGGCATATTAATATAGGTTATTAGAGGAGTACGTGGCCGCTAAAATCGTTTGATTCTGATATCCGACGCAAAAGTTACGCGTGTTCAAAGTTTTGGGTCGATTTTTACCGAACCCAAATTAGTGGCCCGTTTAGTTAAGTTTAAGTTGGATTAGGCTAGAAATAGTAGTTTGAGAGTAATTGGTGAATGTAGGCTTGATTTTAATGAAATTTGCATATTTGTCGTAGGTCGAGCCGTAGGTGGACAGGTAACCGAGAATCCTCATCGGGCTAGGACGCCAGGTAAGTAGAGGATGTTTATGTTTTGCCTTCGGGCCTACACACAGAACGGTAGGATTTATTTTGTTGTTTGTTGTTTGGTTGTCTTCTTTGTTGGTTAAGCATTGTTGGTTGATTGCTTTGCTTTGTTTGGGAATTGTTGATGGTTGATTGCTTTGCTTTGTTTTGGTCTGGTTAAGCATTTGTGGGACATGCATGGTTTGAATGGTGAGTATAAAATTCTTGTGTCTCGTAAGAGATGTACGCTTTGTGTCTCATAAGAGATGTACGCTGGGTGTCTCGTAAGAGATGTACGCTGGGTGTCTCGTAAGAGATGTACGCACTGGGTGTCTCGTAAGAGATGTACGTTGGGCGTCTCGTAAGAGAAGTACACTCTGGGTTGTCGTGCGGTGTTGTGTCGTGTGGTGTTGTGTCGTGTGGTTGAGTTGCATTGTTGTGGGTTGTGAGGTGTGGCATTGTCTGGCATGGTAGTTGGTTAATGAGTAAGGCACTTCGGTGCGGGCATTGAGTTGGGTATTGCTTTGTTTGGTTGCTTTGCTTTGCTTTGTGGACATGCATGGGTTGAATGGTGAGTAGGAAATGCATGGGTGTCTCGTAAGAGATGTACGCTTTGGGTGTCTCGTAAGAGATGTACGCTTTTGTGTCTCGTAAGAGATGTACGCTAGGTGTCTCGTAAGAGATGTACGCTTTGTGTCTCGTAAGAGATGTACGCTGGGTGTCTCGTAAGAGATGTATGCTTTGTGGTCTCGTAAGAGATTCGCTGCTGTGTCTCGTAAGAGATGTACGCTTATGTCTCGTAAGAGATGTACGCTGGTGTCTCGTAAGAGATGTATGCTGTGTGTCTCGTAGAGATGTATGCGGGTGTCTCGTAAGAGATGTACGCTGGGTGTCTCGTAAGAGATGTACGCTGGGTGTCTCGTAAGAGATGTACGCTGGGTGTCTCGTAGAGATGTACGCTGGGTGTCTCGTAAGAGATGTACGCTGGGTGTCTCGTAAGAGATGTACGCTGGGTGTCTCGTAAGAGATGTACGCTGGGTGTCTCGTAAGAGATGTACGCTGGGTGTCTCGTAAGAGATGTACGCTTTGTGTCTCGTAAGAGATGTACGCTGGGTGTCTCGTAAGAGATGTACGCTGGGTGTCTCGTAAGAGATGTACGCTGGGTGTCTCGTAAGAGATGTACGCTTTGTGTCTCGTAAGAGATGTACGCTTTGTGTCTCGTAAGAGATGTACGCTGGGTGTCTCGTAAGAGATGTACGCTGGGTGTCTCGTAGAGATGTACGCTGGGTGTCTCGTAAGAGATGTACGCTGGGTGTCTCGTAAGAGATGTACGCTGGGTGTCTCGTAAGAGATGTACGCTTTGTGTCTCGTAAGAGATGTACGCTTTGTGTCTCGTAAGAGATGTACGCTTTGTGTCTCGTAAGAGATGTACGCTGGGTGTCTCGTAGAGATGTACGCTGGGTGTCTCGTAAGAGATGTACGCTTTGTGTCTCGTAAGAGATGTACGCTTTGTGTCTCGTAAGAGATGTACGCTTTGTGTCTCGTAAGAGATGTACGCTTTGTGTCTCGTAAGAGATGTACGCTGGGTGTCTCGTAAGAGATGTACGCTTTGTGTCTCGTAAGAGATGTACGCTGGGTGTCTCGTAAGAGATGTACGCTTTGTGTCTCGTAAGAGATGTACGCTTTGTGTCTCGTAAGAGATGTACGCTGGGTGTCTCGTAAGAGATGTACGCTTTGTGTCTCGTAAGAGATGTACGCTGGGTGTCTCGTAAGAGATGTACGCTGGGTGTCTCGTAAGAGATGTACGCTGGGTGTCTCGTAAGAGATGTACGCTGGGTGTCTCGTAAGAGATGTACGCTGGGTGTCTCGTAAGAGATGTACGCTGGGTGTCTCGTAGAGATGTACGCTTTGTGTCTCGTAAGAGATGTACGCTGGGTGTCTCGTAAGAGATGTACGCTTTGTGTCTCGTAAGAGATGTACGCTTTGTGTCTCGTAAGAGATGTACGCTTTGTGTCTCGTAAGAGATGTACGCTTTGTGTCTCGTAAGAGATGTACGCTGGGTGTCTCGTAAGAGATGTACGCTTTGTGTCTCGTAAGAGATGTACGCTTTGTGTCTCGTAAGAGATGTACGCTTTGTGTCTCGTAAGAGATGTACGCTTTGTGTCTCGTAAGAGATGTACGCTTTGTGTCTCGTAAGAGATGTACGCTGGGTGTCTCGTAAGAGATGTACGCTTTGTGTCTCGTAAGAGATGTACGCTGGGTGTCTGTAAGAGATGTACGCTGGGTGTCTCGTAAGAGATGTACGCTGGGTGTCTCGTAAGAGATGTACGCTGGGTGTCTCGTAAGAGATGTACGCTGGGTGTCTCGTAAGAGATGTACGCTTTGTGTCTCGTAAGAGATGTACGCTGGGTGTCTCGTAAGAGATGTACGCTTTGTGTCTCGTAAGAGATGTACGCTGGGTGTCTCGTAAGAGATGTACGCTTTGTGTCTCGTAAGAGATGTACGCTTTGTGTCTCGTAAGAGATGTACGCTGGGTGTCTCGTAAGAGATGTACGCTTTGTGTCTCGTAAGAGATGTACGCTGGGTGTCTCGTAAGAGATGTACGCTGGGTGTCTCGTAAGAGATGTACGCTTTGTGTCTCGTAAGAGATGTACGCTGGGTGTCTCGTAAGAGATGTACGCTGGGTGTCTCGTAAGAGATGTACGCTGGGTGTCTCGTAGAGATGTACGCTTTGGGTGTCTCGTAAGAGATGTACGCTTTGTGTCTCGTAAGAGATGTACGCTGGGTGTCTCGTAAGAGATGTACGCTTTGTGTCTCGTAAGAGATGTACGCTGGGTGTCTCGTAAGAGATGTACGCTTTGTGTCTCGTAAGAGATGTACGCTGGGTGTCTCGTAAGAGATGTACGCTTTGTGTCTCGTAAGAGATGTACGCTTTGTGTCTCGTAAGAGATGTACGCATTGGGTGTCTCGTAAGAGATGTACGCTGGGTGTCTCGAGTAGAATGGAATTCTACGAGAGACGTACGTTGTGGTGTTGTTGGTTTCGTGTGGTATTGCATATTGAAGCACACATCATGGTATAACACGTTAGGTACAATTAGTGGTGTTGTTTGGCATTGTGTTTGGCATGGTGAGCATGAGTTGTGAGCACAGGTTTGATGAGTGAGCATGAGTTGTGAGCACAGGTTTGATGAGTGAGCATGAGTTGTGAGCACAGGTTTGATGAGTGAGCATGAGTTGTGAGCACAGGTTTGATGAGTGAGCATGAGTTGTGAGCACAGGTTTGATGAGTGAGCATGAGTTGTGAGCACAGGTTTGATGAGTGAGCATGAGTTGTGAGCACAGGTTTGATGAGTGAGCATGAGTTGTGAGCACAGGTTTGATGAGTGAGCATGAGTTGTGAGCACAGGTTTGATGAGTGAGCATGAGTTGTGAGCACAGGTTTGATGAGTGAGCATGAGTTGTGAGCACAGGTTTGATGAGTGAGCATGAGTTGTGAGCACAGGTTTGATGAGTGAGCATGAGTTGTGAGCACAGGTTTGATGAGTGAGCATGAGTTGTGAGCACAGGTTTGATGAGTGAGCATGAGTTGTGAGCACAGGTTTGATGAGTGAGCATGAGTTGTGAGCACAGGTTTGATGAGTGAGCATGAGTTGTGAGCACAGGTTTGATGAGTGAGCATGAGTTGTGAGCACAGGTTTGATGAGTGAGCATGAGTTGTGAGCACAGGTTTGATGAGTGAGCATGAGTTGTGAGCACAGGTTTGATGAGTGAGCATGAGTTGTGAGCACAGGTTTGATGAGTGAGCATGAGTTGTGAGCACAGGTTTGATGAGTGAGCATGAGTTGTGAGCACAGGTTTGATGAGTGAGCATGAGTTGTGAGCACAGGTTTGATGAGTGAGCATGAGTTGTGAGCACAGGTTTGATGAGTGAGCATGAGTTGTGAGCACAGGTTTGATGAGTGAGCATGAGTTGTGAGCACAGGTTTGATGAGTGAGCATGAGTTGTGAGCACAGGTTTGATGAGTGAGCATGAGTTGTGAGCACAGGTTTGATGAGTGAGCATGAGTTGTGAGCACAGGTTTGATGAGTGAGCATGAGTTGTGAGCACAGGTTTGATGAGTGAGCATGAGTTGTGAGCACAGGTTTGATGAGTGAGCATGAGTTGTGAGCACAGGTTTGATGAGTGAGCATGAGTTGTGAGCACAGGTTTGATGAGTGAGCATGAGTTGTGAGCACAGGTTTGATGAGTGAGCATGAGTTGTGAGCACAGGTTTGATGAGTGAGCATGAGTTGTGAGCACAGGTTTGATGAGTGAGCATGAGTTGTGAGCACAGGTTTGATGAGTGAGCATGAGTTGTGAGCACAGGTTTGATGAGTGAGCATGAGTTGTGAGCACAGGTTTGATGAGTGAGCATGAGTTGTGAGCACAGGTTTGATGAGTGAGCATGAGTTGTGAGCACAGGTTTGATGAGTGAGCATGAGTTGTGAGCACAGGTTTGATGAGTGAGCATGAGTTGTGAGCACAGGTTTGATGAGTGAGCATGAGTTGTGAGCACAGGTTTGATGAGTGAGCATGAGTTGTGAGCACAGGTTTGATGAGTGAGCATGAGTTGTGAGCACAGGTTTGATGAGTGAGCATTAAAGGTAATGAGGCAATTAGGAATGCAAAGTGATCCTGTGTAGAGTTGCATTGTGGTGTTGTGGTGTTGTGGTGTTGTGGTGTTGTGGTGTTGTGGTGTTGTGGTGTTGTGGTGTTGTGGTGTTGTGGTGTTGTGGTGTTGTGGTGTTGTGGTGTTGTGGTGTTGTGTTGCGTTGTCGTGCTGTATTAAAGAATAAAGCATCGTTGATGCGGGAAAATCTGTGTTTTGTTTCGTGTCGTCGTGTTGTTTGGTTGTTTTGTTCAACGTTGTATGTAGCTTGCATTTTATCTAGTCGTATTTGTTAATCCCTACTTTCTAAGCGTAAGCTCACGTGTGCGTGTGTGTTCTGTGGTGTAGGTAACGACGCGGGTACAGGTGAGCTATGTGAGTCAACCAAGACTTGGGAGCAGTCGGAGATGCACGAGGCGTGCCGGTACGGGCAGTTGTCAGGGCGACTCCACCATGGTCTTCGGGAGATGTGGGACTTTGTATTTTGATAGCGTATTGTAACGACCCTAATACTGTACCCATATTTACCCTTAATTACCGTACAAATTTTTCATTTTTATTCACACACTATGCGGAAATTAAAGCAATTAAGTTAAATAAAACAAAATAAAACATTGGGAGGGCAATAATGTAATTCGGCCAGGGAGAAGAAGCAGCGACTATGCTCAATACGCCTTTCGGCCAATACTATGCTCAATACGCCTTTCGGCCAATACTATGCTCAATACGCCTTTCGGCCAATACAATATGCCTTTCGGCCAATACTATGCTCAATACGCCTTTCGGCCAATACAATACGCCTTTCGGCCAATACAATATGCCTTTCGGCCAATACTATGCTCAATACGCCTTTCGGCCAATACAATACGCCTTTCGGCCAATACTATGCTCAATACGCCTTTCGGCCAATACAATATGCCTTTCGGCCAATACTATGCTCAATACGCCTTTCGGCCAATACAATATGCCTTTCGGCCAATACTATGCTCAATACGCCTTTCGGCCAATACAATATGCCTTTCGGCCAATACTATGCTCAATACGCCTTTCGGCCAATACAATACGCCTTTCGGCCAATACTATGCTCAATACGCCTTTCGGCCAATACTATGCTCAATACGCCTTTCGGCCAATACTATGCTCAATACGCCTTTCGGCCAATACTATGCTCAATACGCCTTTCGGCCAATACAATATGCCTTTCGGCCAATACAATACGCCTTTCGGCCAATACTATGCTCAATACGCCTTTCGGCCAATACAATACGCCTTTCGGCCAATACAATACGCCTTTCGGCCAATACAATATGCCTTTCGGCCAATACTATGCTCAATACGCCTTTCGGCCAATACAATATGCCTTTCGGCCAATACTATGCTCAATACGCCTTTCGGCCAATACTATGCTCAATACGCCTTTCGGCCAATACAATACGCCTTTCGGCCAATACTATGCTCAATACGCCTTTCGGCCAATACAATATGCCTTTCGGCCAATACAATATGCCTTTCGGCCAATACTATGCTCAATACGCCTTTCGGCCAATACTATGCTCAATACGCCTTTCGGCCAATACTATGCTCAATACGCCTTTCGGCCAATACTATGCTCAATACGCCTTTCGGCCAATACTATGCTCAATACGCCTTTCGGCCAATACTATGCTCAATACGCCTTTCGGCCAATACTATGCTCAATACGCCTTTCGGCCAATACTATGCTCAATACGCCTTTCGGCCAATACTATGCTCAATACGCCTTTCGGCCAATACAATACGCCTTTCGGCCAATACAATACGCCTTTCGGCCAATACTATGCTCAATACGCCTTTCGGCCAATACTATGCTCAATACGCCTTTCGGCCAATACAATACGCCTTTCGGCCAATACAATACGCCTTTCGGCCAATACTATGCTCAATACGCCTTTCGGCCAATACTATGCTCAATACGCCTTTCGGCCAATACTATGCTCAATACGCCTTTCGGCCAATACAATACGCCTTTCGGCCAATACAATACGCCTTTCGGCCAATACTATGCTCAATACGCCTTTCGGCCAATACTATGCTCAATACGCCTTTCGGCCAATACAATACGCCTTTCGGCCAATACAATACGCCTTTCGGCCAATACTATGCTCAATACGCCTTTCGGCCAATACAATACGCCTTTCGGCCAATACTATGCTCAATACGCCTTTCGGCCAATACAATACGCCTTTCGGCCAATACTATGCTCAATACGCCTTTCGGCCAATACTATGCTCAATACGCCTTTCGGCCAATACAATACGCCTTTCGGCCAATACTATGCTCAATACGCCTTTCGGCCAATACAATACGCCTTTCGGCCAATACTATGCTCAATACGCCTTTCGGCCAATACAATACGCCTTTCGGCCAATACAATACGCCTTTCGGCCAATACAATACGCCTTTCGGCCAATACAATACGCCTTTCGGCCAATACTATGCTCAATACGCCTTTCGGCCAATACTATGCTCAATACGCCTTTCGGCCAATACAATACGCCTTTCGGCCAATACAATACGCCTTTCGGCCAATACTATGCTCAATACGCCTTTCGGCCAATACAATACGCCTTTCGGCCAATACTATGCTCAATACGCCTTTCGGCCAATACTATGCTCAATACGCCTTTCGGCCAATACTATGCTCAATACGCCTTTCGGCCAATACTATGCTCAATACGCCTTTCGGCCAATACAATACGCCTTTCGGCCAATACAATACGCCTTTCGGCCAATACAATACGCCTTTCGGCCAATACAATACGCCTTTCGGCCAATACAATACGCCTTTCGGCCAATACTATGCTCAATACGCCTTTCGGCCAATACTATGCTCAATACGCCTTTCGGCCAATACAATACGCCTTTCGGCCAATACTATGCTCAATACGCCTTTCGGCCAATACAATACGCCTTTCGGCCAATACAATACGCCTTTCGGCCAATACAATACGCCTTTCGGCCAATACAATATGCCTTTCGGCCAATACTATGCTCAATACGCCTTTCGGCCAATACAATACGCCTTTCGGCCAATACAATATGCCTTTCGGCCAATACAATACGCCTTTCGGCCAATACAATACGCCTTTCGGCCAATACAATACGCCTTTCGGCCAATACAATACGCCTTTCGGCCAATACAATACGCCTTTCGGCCAATACAATATGCCTTTCGGCCAATACTATGCTCAATACGCCTTTCGGCCAATACTATGCTCAATACGCCTTTCGGCCAATACAATATGCCTTTCGGCCAATACTATGCTCAATACGCCTTTCGGCCAATACAATACGCCTTTCGGCCAATACTATGCTCAATACGCCTTTCGGCCAATACTATGCTCAATACGCCTTTCGGCCAATACTATGCTCAATACGCCTTTCGGCCAATACTATGCTCAATACGCCTTTCGGCCAATACTATGCTCAATACGCCTTTCGGCCAATACTATGCTCAATACGCCTTTCGGCCAATACAATATGCCTTTCGGCCAATACTATGCTCAATACGCCTTTCGGCCAATACAATACGCCTTTCGGCCAATACAATATGCCTTTCGGCCAATACAATACGCCTTTCGGCAATACAATACGCCTTTCGGCAATACAATACGCCTTTCGGCCAATACAATACGCCTTTCGGCAATACAATACGCCTTTCGGCCAATACAATATGCCTTTCGGCCAATACTATGCTCAATACGCCTTTCGGCCAATACTATGCTCAATACGCCTTTCGGCCAATACAATATGCCTTTCGGCCAATACTATGCTCAATACGCCTTTCGGCAATACAATACGCCTTTCGGCCAATACTATGCTCAATACGCCTTTCGGCCAATACTATGCTCAATACGCCTTTCGGCAATACAATACGCCTTTCGGCCAATACTATGCTCAATACGCCTTTCGGCAATACAATACGCCTTTCGGCCAATACTATGCTCAATACGCCTTTCGGCCAATACAATATGCCTTTCGGCCAATACTATGCTCAATACGCCTTTCGGCAATACAATACGCCTTTCGGCCAATACTATGCTCAATACGCCTTTCGGCAATACAATACGCCTTTCGGCCAATACAATATGCCTTTCGGCCAATACTATGCTCAATACGCCTTTCGGCCAATACAATATGCCTTTCGGCCAATACTATGCTCAATACGCCTTTCGGCCAATACTATGCTCAATACGCCTTTCGGCCAATACAATACGCCTTTCGGCCAATACAATATGCCTTTCGGCCAATACTATACGCCTTTCGGCCAATACTATGCTCAATACGCCTTTCGGCCAATACAATACGCCTTTTGGCCAATACAATACGCCTTTCGGCCAATACTATGCTCAATACGCCTTTCGGCCAATACAATACGCCTTTCGGCCAATACTATGCTCAATACGCCTTTCGGCCAATACAATACGCCTTTCGGCCAATACAATATGCCTTTCGGCCAATACAATACGCCTTTCGGCCAATACAATACGCCTTTCGGCCAATGCTATGCTTTACGTTACCTTTAAAACTCTGTGCGGAAATTCATTTTCATGCTTTTCTTTAAAACAAGTGATGCGTGAACAGTTCAATAACTTACAGTAAACAAGAAATAATATATAACTGTAAAAGCATAAACTATAAACTCCTAAGACCTAGCTACCCAACCGAGCAAAACTAACTAAAGGCATCTCCAAAACTCCTCGAGACGACGTTCGACGTACGGTGTAGGCCAATCGGCCAAAGAAGATCATGAGAACTTACCTCGTGCACGCTGTAATCTAAGCTTCGTCCACGAGCGCTGTTTACCTAAGCAATTTACAAGGATTGACGTTAAAACAAGTTTAAGTTAATAAACTTCCAAATTGTCAAGACCTTGACTAAGGGCTTTCTAAAGTTTTAATCCATTTCATAGAGCCATTTATTTGAGAAATTTACGCTCGGCACCTCAATTCTCGAATTACGAACTTTTCTGAAAATCCTAAAATTCTCGGATTTTAAACTTTTTCACGAATTGATCCAACTTCGTCCAATAACGTTTAATACGTTCAATAGATACTTATTCAAGGCTAACCTATTAATTACGAACCCTAAATCTCATTTTTTTTTTCCAAAACCCTAATCGTAAACCTAAACGTATAACTCTATGAAAACCGAAACTTAACGCTCGAAAACTGTAGAGACATACCGAGAACGTCGATTGGAGGAAGAAACGTGAAGGACGGAAGAAAAACGGAAGAGAACCGGAGGTCGGATCGTGAGAAACGTCGCGCGGCAGAGGAGAAGTCGCGAAGGAAGAAAAATGAAAATGCTCTCTGGTGTGAAATGGCGAAAGGGAGAAGAGAAGATTAGGTTTTAAATTAAAATTTTACTTTGCAAATTACCGTTTTGCCCTTCTTTGATTTTCATATTCGTTTCGTCATTCGACTCGTTAATCAGCCAACGATTCGAATTCTCGAAAACTCCATATTTTGTCAATAGCTCTCGTTCATCACCAGGGCTTTATTAAAACTGTCCGTTCGCAATTTGGACCTCGTTTGCTAATTTTACGAAAACGTCTTCTACATTACGAGAGGTGTATTTACTCAGAATATAGTGTTTGATCTCCGAAAATTCCCGAGAATTCCTTAAAATTCTTATTAGTCGTTAGGATCGTAATGACGCTTTCCTTTCATGAAACGAACCTGATTTGACATAATTACCAAAAATGTCATTATATAACAAAATAACAATATAATATATTATATCCGTAATCCGTACAAGCCGGATATTACATTCTACCCTCCTTATTCAGAATTTTGTCCACAAAATTAAATCATACAAATAGATCAGGATAACTAGTCATCATATCCTGCTGTCGCTCCCATGTAGCCTCTTCCACCTCGTGGTTCCGCCATAGGACCTTGACTAGCGGAATCTCTTTGTTGCGTAGCACCTTGATGGAAGACTCCAAAATACGTACCGGCCTCACCTCATAGCTCAAGGTAGGCTGTACCTCGATATCTGTAGCCTCCACGATATGCGACGGATCGCGCAACCACTTCCGAAGCATAGATACATGAAAATACGTCGTGGATACCCTCCATAGAAGCCGGAAGCTGCAATCTGTACGCCAACTTCCCGATCCTCTTCAGAATAGGAAAGGGCCCCACATAACGAGGGTTTAACTTGCCCCTCCTTCCAAATCTCGCTACGCCTTTGAACGGAGAAACCTTCAAATAAACTTCGTCACCCTCTTCGAACTCTAGCTCTCTCCGTCTAGTGTCAGCATAGCTCTTCTGTCTGCTCTGAGCTACCTCAATGCGCTGTCGGATAATGGCAATCTTCTCTGCCGTTTGCTATAGAATCTCAGGACCAACGACGCTGGCCTCGCCAACCTCGTCCCAATATAACGGAGACCTACACTTCCGACCATACAACGCCTCATACGGAGCCATGCCAATAGTAGCCTGGAAGCTGTTATTATAAGAGAACTCGATCAGTGGCAAATACCTGCTCCACGATCCCTGAAACTCCAGCACACATGCTCTGAGCATATCCTCCAGAATCTGATTCGTCCTCTCTGTCTGTCCATCAGTCTGAGGAGGAAATGCGGTGCTGAAATCAAGCTGCGTCCCCATAGCCTTGTGCAGACTCTTCCAGAACTTTGACGTGAATCTCGGATCTCTGTCGGAGACAATAGAAACCGGCACGCCGTGCAGTCTGACAATCTCCTGCACATAAAGCTCGGCGAGCTGATCCATAGAAGATGTCATCCTCATAGATATGAAGTGGGCCGACTTTGTCAATCGGTCCACAATAACCCATATGCCATCATGGCCCTTCGCCGTCCTCGGGAGTCCCACAATAAAGTCCATGGAGATCTGCTCCCACTTCCACTCCGGAATCAACAGTGGCAATAACGTTCCGGCCGGTCTCTGGTGCTCTGCCTTTACCCGCTGACATACTAGGCAGGTCTCAACATACTTGGCAACCTCCCTTGACATATCTCTCCTCTGATCTCTGCCTGCTTTCGAGCAATTCCTAACGTAGTGGCCAACCACCCCACACCAATAGCACTTATTCGTGTCAAATCTACAATCTCCACTATGTTCTTTCTGGCACTTAGGGCACAACGGATTTGGAGTAACCCCTTCTACCTGCTTTCCCTTGCCCTGGTCGTTGCCTCCTTCATATGGCCTTTTCACACATCTCTGTTGTTGTGGTTGTTGCCCTCTTGGTTTCCAACCTCGATTCCAGGGTTGAGGCTGGATTTCTCGAAATAAGCCCCTAGCAGGCTCCCTTGGATTTACGCATGTTAGTTATGCAGCCTCAAATTCTAGAGCTCTGGGTGTGATTTCTGTATAGGGTACATCCACAATTCTGGATACTATGATACTCTTTCTAATACATGGTTGTAACCCTTCCATGAATTGGTGCACTTTATCTTCGTTATCACTCACTAGATGTGGTGCAAACCGAGACAACGCTTCAAATTTCTGAATATACTGCACAACCGAACAAGTCTGCTTCAGCTGCGTGAACTCCATCCTTTTTGCTGCCCTCGCTGTACGACTGAAGTATTTGTCATAGAACACGGATTTAAACCGTTCTCACGTCATTACTGTCACGTCGGTAGTCGCTTTGATGGAGTCCCACCAAAACCGAGCGTCTAGTGCTAAATGGAAGGTAACATTTGCAACTTTATCCCCATTCTCTATCTTCGCATACGCTAGCATATCCTCCATCATTCGTACCCACTCCTCTGCAACGGTGGGATCTGAAGATTGACCATTGAATACTAGAGGTCGCAACTTTTGGAACCTCTCCATACCGTGATCATTTGGAACAACTATCTCTCTGGCCAGGGGACCCTCACGGTTTATCAAGCTCTCTATTTGTTGAGCTTGTCTATCCATATCTTGAGTCTGATGATCAAGTAAGTCTGTCAGCCTATCTATAGCTTCATCTCTAGCGTCTCTACCCTGAACCATTTCATAACTCCTATAAATTGAAAACAAATAACCCTAAGAAATCGAAATCAAAGAAAGCATTTAAATATACTTACAGTTGAGGAAGGATGTCTGCATAGTGGCTGTGCAGTCGAGCAGTCTATAGAATCGATTTTAAAAACTGGGGGTTCTGATACCATAATTGTGATTACCGTTAGTCCTATACCTCGAAATTCCAGTAAAATTTTTCTTTTTTTATTTTTTGTAACACTCATAAAATTTCCCTCTAAATCGAAGTCTTGGATTGTTGAAATCGTTTGGGAAACCTTTTAAAGAAAGCATATAAAACTGTATGATTAAAATTGTTTAAAACCATTCAATAAAGTCGTTGAAATTGCTTTGAAAACCATTTGAGAAAATACATAAAGCTAAGGGAAAACACAGTGGAGAAGCCGAGGGCAAACATGTCCAAGGCAAGAAAACAAAGGGGCGATCGATCGACAACTTGATAGCCGATCGATCGGCCCTTGACCAGCCGATCGATCGGCCCCTTTCTGGCTATCGATCGGCTGCCACTCTGGAAAAAATTCCAGAGCTTAGCCTGCAAGAGCCGATCGTTTGACCCTTTTCTTGCAAACGATCAGCAAACTCTCTGGAAAACCAGAGAGTCTGGCGATCGATCACCCCTCTTCTGGCGATCGATCGGCTAACTCTTTGGAAATTGAAGTCCAGAGAGTAAGTCCAGAGAGTTGCCCCACCTCCTTCTTCTTTCTTCCTTCTTTCTGCACTCTCACACACACACACATCACAATTCTTTTTTCATCATTCAATAAAACACAATAACTCTTCTACTCTCATGCACTTTGCAATTTCATCAATCACCTAAAACTACCCGAAACGTATTAGAAAATGTAGTAAAATTTTGTGAAAATGAACTGCATGGATCACTTAAAAACTAAACATTTTCCACTGTTTAAAAATATAAAAAATACAACAAAATACTATAAATCATCCAAAACACTATACATCATCAATCTAGTTGCCAAGCACCCTAAAATGAGTCATCTCTACTCTTCTAATGTCGTCTAACTCTAACGCACCCAAAATACCTATACAACTTTTTCCCACGGGTCAAAATAGCACCGACTGTGCCAGCGCACTCCCATGAGCATTCTCCATCAACACGTGCGTTTATCAGGTGGAGGAGCGTCATCCTCACCTTGTTCGATGTCACCTACACTATAGAGACATTCTATGAGCTAAAGACTCAGTAAATCTAATTCATTCATATAGTCCTAATAAGGCTTTCCGCACTAAAAATGGGTTGACTTCACAATATTTACGAAAATGCCACTATATAGCAGAAATTATAAAATCCTGTAAAACTAGATGTTACACATCTCGATATTCAATGCTTTGGTACCTCCTTCTTGGACTCTCGGATCTCTCACCCATTGGGTAAGGGTTCTGGTCAGGAAATCTCCTTGGGGGGGGGGGGGGGGGGGTCCCAAGGTGCTTAGGTCTCATCTTAGGCGCAGGCTTTCGGGAGGGTTCTCTAGAATTCCTCTTGTTAAGGGTTTCCATTATGTGTTGCGAGCCAAGGGTGAGTGACACGGTGGCCCTTAGGAAAAAGGGCAGTGGAATACCCACAAAATATTCAAAAGTGCTCGAGCGAAAGTGTTGTGTAAAAATCGAAAATAAAGAGGGAAGAATGGAGAATAAAATACAAATAAAATAGGGTGAAGGTGTGTGATTATAATGGCCGATTATTAAGGTGATTAAATAACTTGAAATGTGAAGGAAAGCAACAAGATGAAGATGGAGTGAAGTGTGTGAAAAATCGTGAAGAACATGATGAAAGAGATCAAGAGAAAATGCAAGAAATTAAATGGTGAAGTGCGTGAAGTGATCGCCGAAATTTAAAGGGTGAAAAAGTGTTTGTAATGTGATGGAAATGACGAAACAAGAAATACCTTTGGCGGACCTGATGAGCTATCTTACATTTGAGCTCCCGGGTGCACGTTTTCTTGAAGGAAAACGACCACCGTAGGCCTAGATTTTCTTCCTCGAAGCCCTTACTCTCAATAGAGCAAGATGAGGGAAAATAAGAGCTAGCCTAGCAACCTTAGAGCTACGATAGCAATGGAGGACCACTCCACTCGATAGAAATCGAGAAAACACCCGAAGGTTCTTTTAACACGGAGTTAGGGAAATAGAAATTTAATAAATGAGCAAAAGTTGGCTACAAACACCAATGTTGTGCTTAAATAGAAAACCTAGGTGGATTAGGGTTTGGCAAGAGTGAAGGAGAGCCATTGGATGCAAAAATATGATCAGCGGCTATTTGTGGGGGGGGGGGGGGGGGGGGGGAATCTGCCCGCGCGCGCGCATGCACGCTAATCAAATGCTGCCACGCGCCATCTGAAGTTCAGCAGCGCGCCAGCTCAACGATCCTGGGTGCGCGCCATCTGATGGTCCAAGGAAGCTCAAGCGCGCGTGATCCAGTGGACCAGAATTCTATTTTATGCGCGTGCCAGCTCAACTATCCGCGGCCTGCTGCCCGCGCCTCATGTTGCTGCTTTGTGCGCACCTGCCCGGTGCTCTTTTCCTTGCCCGCGCGTGCCAGCTGGGCAGTGTAGATGTTGGCCGAGCCATCCTTGGATCAATGGCTGAATTTGTCCAAGTCATCAATCCATGTTGCCACTAACTCTTGTACCTGCAATATCCATACCTTAAAGTTGGGCTCTTCTTTGGGCTAAGACTTCATTTGGGTTCTATTTGTTGATGTTTTCCTTTGTTGAAAAATTGGATGAATAATTCTTCAACCCATAATCCACCACATTTATCTAACCCTAACCACACAATCTAATGCATGATGCAACTATAAATATTCCATACAATAAAGGCTAATGTACGCCAAATAAGTTTGAAACCAAAATTTACACATTTAGAGGCCCGGGAAGACAAATTCCCATTGGGCTGCTTGAAAGCTCCGTATAAATGCTCCAATGAATGCTATGCAAGGGTTTCTCCACATCTTCTGAAGTTTGCTCCCATGTGAAATCCACGATGGGGTCAAAATCTACAAAAAGAGAGAGATCATCATAAAATTGAGTAAGTAAATTATGGGCCCGAGTTTGAGATCTTGTGATGGGCCTCCTAGGCATGTCATCCGCTCCAGGTGGCTGAGGATTTGACTTCAAATCCATTAGCTCAGCCTCCTCTTCATGTCCCAACTCTCCAATATAAGGGGACAAATCTTGAACATTAAAGGTGGATGACACCCTATACTCGCCAAGTAATTCCAATTTATAAGCATTATTAATAATGCGTTCCAAGATCTTGAAGGGACCTTCAGCCCTAGGTAGGAGTTTGGAGCGTCTCTTGGCCGGAAATCTTTCCTTTCTAAGGTGTAACCATACCAAATCTCCTACATTAAAGAATACCTCTTTTCGTCTCTTATTGGCATGCTTAGCGTAATTGACGTTGTTCTTTTCAATGGTTTGGCAAACTTTCTCATATAATTTATTGATTTGCTCTACTTTGCTAGCCCCCGAAGGGTTTACAAGGTCCTAGGTCAGAATGGAAATGAGGGTCAGTGGTGAGTTCGGATTAAATCCATAGGCTACCTCAAAGGGCATTGGCTGAGTGGTGGAGTGAAGGCTTCTGTTATAATAGAATTCAACTTGGGGTAGCACTATGTCCGAATTTGTTAGATTCTTACCCACAACACTGCGAAGAAGGGTTCCCAAGGTTTTATTAACTACTTCTATTTGACCGTCCGTTTGGGGATGGAATGATGTACTAAAACATAGTTTATCCCCAATTTCTTCCATAAAGTCTTCCAAAAAGTGCTTAAAATTTGATGTCGCGGTCAGACACAATTGACTGAGGCACTCCATGGAGTAAAACAATTTCATTGAAGAATAGGTCGACTATAGCAGCTGAGTCATCAGTTTTATTACAAGCGATCAAATGTGCCATTTTGGAGAACCTATCCACGACAACTAAGATAGAGTCTTTATTGCGACCCGTCCGTGGTAACCCTAAAATAAAATCCATGCTAATTTCGATCCAAGGGTGTGTAGGAATTGGTAAAGGAAGGTAGAGTCCTTGGGGTAAACCTTGCTTTTAGCCTTCTTACAAATAATGCACTGCTCAATGGAGTAGTGCACGTCTTTCATCATATGAGGCCAATAAAATCTTTCTTTTAATAGTTCTAGGGTTTTCTTTTCTCTAAAATGTCTGGGCAATCCTCCACCATGAGCTTCTTTAAGAAGACATTGTCTCAAACTGCAATAAGGAATACACAATTTTCTTCCTTTTAATAAAAATCCATCAACAATACTATATCCTCCTTCTACCTTGTTTTGTCAGTTTAGGTAAGGCGTTCCAAAATCTTTGTCGGATTCATACAAAATCTTAATCCACTCAAATCTGAAGAATCGGACACCTAATTCCGTTAAGAGGATACGTCTTCGTGATAGAGCATCGGCAACGGTGTTATCAGATCCTTTCAAATATTTCAAAATGTATGAAAATCTTTCCAAGAATTCCACAAATTTGGCATGTCTTTTGTTGAGTTTATGCTGACTTTTAATGTGTTTCAAAGATTGGTGGTCGGAGTGAATCACAAACTCTTTCGACAAGAGGTAGTGTTGCTAATGCTCAATAGCTCTTATCACGGCATAAAACTCCTTATCATAAGTAGAGTAGTTAATAGCAACTCCTTTCAATTTCTCGCTAAAATATGCAAGAGGCCTACCATCTTGCATCAATACAGCTCCAATGTAATTCCCGAGGCATCACTCTTGATCTCAAAAACCTTATTGAAATCAGGAAGTGCTAGAACTGGGGATTGACAAAGTTTTTCCATAATGAGGTCGAAGCTCATTTGACAAGTAGGAGTCCAATTGAAATCTACTCCTTTTTTTGTGAGATCGGTAATAGGAGCGACAAGAGAAGTGCAGTTTTTAAAAAACCTCCTATAAAAAGAGGCTAATCCATGAAAACTACGAACTTCAGTGATACTATTGGGTACGGGCCAATCCTTGATGGCTTTAACTTTGTCTTCATCCACTTCTAAGCCATCCTTCGAAATGATAAAGCCCAAAAAATAAACTTTTTTTTGACCAAAAGAGCATTTATTTAAATTTCCAAACAATTTAGCCCAACGGAGAGTTTGAAAAAGTATCCCGAGATGGTTGACATGTTGTGGGAGGTTGGGGCTATACACCAAGATGTCATCGAAATAAACGACAACAAACTTCCCAAGTAGATCCTTAAGAACATGGTGCCTTAGCCTCATAAAGGTGCTCGGGGCATTTGTAAGTCCGAATGGTATAACCATCCACTCAAACAATCCGTATTTAGTTTTGAAGGCGGTTTTCCATTAATCACCTTCTTTCATTCGTATCTGGTGATAACCACTCTTCAAGTCGAATTTGGAAAAGATCGATGCTCCGCTTAATTCATCTAACATGTCTTCGAGTATGGGGATCGGGTATCTATACTTAATAGTGATTTGATTGATAGCTCGACTATCGATGCACATCCTCATAGTGCCGTCTTTCTTGGGTACCAATAATGTAGGCACGGTGTGGCGACCCCAACCCGGCCAGGGCCGCCATGGAAAGACCGTAACGTAATCTTAACTTAAATCCTAAAATAGCTCACTTAAAATTTTTCTTTTTATAACTCTCGTAATGTTTCGACTTCTAAACCACTACATCGAAGTCTCGGGCTAATAAAATCCCTTAAAATCATTCAAATAATAAATAAAACAAACATTTAAATCATTTAAAACGTCGGCCAAGCATGGGAGGGCAGAATTGGCTTTTTAACATCGAAAAGCCAGTGGCAATCGATCGCCGCAAAACTGGCGATCGATCGCCGCACACCAAAACACTAGGGGCGATCGATCGCCCAAAACGGGTGATCGATCGCTTAAAACGGGTGATCAATTGTCCTACGCGATCACTCACTTTTGCCTTCTAATCGCCTTCTCCAGCGATCATTCGGCAAGCGCTCTGGAATTTCTTCCAGAGCGCGACCAGATGAGGGGCGAACGATCGCCCTCCATGGCGATCATTCGGCAACCTCTCTGGAATCGTTTTCCAGAGAGCTCGCCCCTCCACCTCTTCTTTCTTTCTTCCTTCTCCTTTCAATTTCCCTGCAAAACACACTTAAAACTTCATCACTTTTCTTTCATTTTCATAATAGCTCTAACCTAGTCTATACACTTCCAAATTTCACGAAAACTAACTGCATGGATCGCCCTAAAACAGTGCGTATCCATACAGTCGTAAATCACCTAAAATCACCAAATAAAAACCCAATCAAATCCTCAAAACAAACATCGAACATAACCACAAAATTTACTAAAACATCACCAAAGACATACATTAACAAATCATTCAAAATAGCACTATTTCAGACCTACATCCGTTATAAGATTTCCTAAATAATAAACCTAACTATACACCCTAAAATCCATCACCTTTCTAACGAACAAAACTAACTCACATCCATTCGCCACAAAACAGTTCGGGGCACACCATCAGATCATCTAGCCAAGCCAAAACACACCCCGTCACCACGAGCACCATCCGTCGACCACCTATTCCTTGACATCGAGAGGACTCTCACCTTAACATAAACATTAAGCCTAATGCTTAGCAAGGGAATGCACTATAGATGACGTATGCATGAATGCATGACTTTTCATAAAACATGTTCATTTACTTGTTCTTATTATTTTTCATTTTCGTTAACATGGATTAAGGTGGGGATCTTGTCAGGGAGTGTAGGCCAAGTGCGTGTACATAGTCATTTCGGCCGTATTCATAGTCCACCGCATGGAAGTGACATTGGTTTTGTTGTTATGGCCATACAGTCCCACCCACACTTAATCATTACTTTTTCTTTTACATACATCATACATGAAACTGTTTCATATGACATTTGAGAAAACATGATGCATGAGGAATCTCCGTATAACATATCATCAAACATATCATCAAACAATTCACAATGTACATGGACATACATTATTCTTAACGAACTTCACAAACAACTAATAACTAACATCCTAGGCTACCCGACTCAGTAAACCCCACAATCAGAAAATCATCATTAAAATAAAAAAGCCTAACGTTGACACGATGTAGGGCCTTAAGGGCCGGAAACCTAGCACCCACATACCTGGCGTCCGTAGCAAGCCGTGCACCGTCCGAAAAGTCGTCTCCACCTAAAGCATTTCACAAATAAGGGCATTAAAACCGATCCTAAATCAACGAATTCCATACTTAAACCAAGCTCCTAGTTAAGGCTATTCTTCCTAAAACTTTCATTTTCTCCATTCGGGCATCTCATCGAGCACGTTGTGCTCACAAACTTAAAACTCCATTGATGGATTTCTCCATTCCTCCCACAACCCAAAAATTAACTTAACAATCACCCAAGCACCATGAATCCATTCAATCTACCTAAATAACAACAAATACATCATCAAAGGGCATCAATATCTTTAAACTATCAATTTCTAACAAAACCTACAATTTCTCAACCTAACTCAAATTAACCCTACCCGAAATCAAGCCTAAAACAACAACTAAACTTGCCCAAAGTATAGGACTTACCTGGAGTAGTGGTTTGGGGAAGAAAACTCGAAGGAAAATCGCCGGAATCGGAGGAGTTGATCAGCGTTGAAGGAAACGGCCGTGGAGGAAGAAAATGTCGCAAGCCAGAGGGGGAGAGAAGGCTTCACGGTTCTGGAGAAGAGAAAAGAGAGAAGGGGGGTATTTGTTTTAAATGAAATTTGATTTCCTAAATTACCATTTTGCCCTTAGCTCAATTCTTTGCTTAATTCCTTATTTCGTCTATCGATTTGGTTTCTCCGAAATTTCCTTAAACCTCTAAATATTCCAATTTAATCGTAGGGTTCTAACAAAACTCTCCGTTCTCAAAACGGACTGAATTTATTATTTTTACGACTTAAAACGCTATAGGCGGAAAACCGTAACTCGGCGTTACACTATCGATTGGATTTCTGAAAATTTGCTTATCTCTCTAAAAATCCTCATAAATTCCTAGGGTTCTAATGAAACTTCCCATTCAAGAAAAGACTTTAATTTACTATTTTACGAAAATACCCCTAAGAGCGAAACTCGTAAATTCCGGGCGTTACACACGGCACAAGGACTCATCGATTCTCTAATGTATCCCCTTCCCAATAACTCTTGGACTTGTTCTTGTAATTCTTTGGCATCTTCAGGCCTCATCCTATAGGCTGGTCGGTTAGGTAACATAGGTCCAGGTTGGAGGTCAATTTGATGTTCTATTCCTCTAATTGGTGGTAAACCGGGTGGAAGTTCCTCAGGAAAAACGTCTTGGTAAGATTTAAGCAAATTTTGAACTGGTAAAGGTATATCTCCAAGCTCCATAACGCGGTCTCTAAATAACACAAGAATCAAGGTCTTTCCTTTAGGAACAGCAGCTCTTAATCCTTGTTTAGATAAGAAAAGATTCTCCTTAATCTTCTCCTCCTTCCTAACCGCATCGTCACCTGCTATTTGTTCAGGGATCATAGGAAGCAATTTAATAGCCCTACCACCAAATTTTAAAATATAATTATTAAGGAATCTGTCACGTTGCACCCTACGGTCGTAAACCCATGGTTTTCCTAATAGAAGATGACTCGCCTTCATAGGAACGACATCGCAAAGAACCGCATCTTTATATTTACTAATAGTGAAATTGATGGTCACTTGCTTTGTCACATTGATGTCATCTCTATCGTCTAACCATCTTAATTTATATGGCTTAGGGTGGCTAGTCGTTTCTAACCCAAGTTTGCTAACCATATCTTGGGAAGCTACGTTGACACAGCTTTCATCATCTATAATCATGGAGCAAACTTTATGCTTGACTGCACATCTACTTTGCAAAATATTTTCGCGTTGGCAGTCCTCTTTCACAATCTTAGAAATGAGGGCCCTTCTTATAACCATCAAAAGTGGTCCCTCTTGAGCCAAACATTCATCCAAATCGTGCTCACTATCTTCTTCTTCTGCCTCTTCTTCTTCTTTGTCGAGGTATTGACCTTCGTCATTTCCGCTTTCCCATTCTCCGATCGATTCCTTAATAACCATCACTCGACGGTTAGAGCATTCATTCGTGTAATGTCCTTTTCCCAAACACTTGTAGCATTGGACATCACGGGCTCTTTGTGCTTTAGAAGGGTTCGATTGATTCTCATCTGCTGGAGGGGGTTTGTTTTGGTTGAATGGTGCTTTAGGTGGCCAATTACGGTTAATTGGCATTTTCTCTTCATTCTTCCATGGAGGTTTAGGCTTATCTTGGTCCAAGTGCCTAGGTGGGAATTTGTTCGGGAAGTTGGTCTTTTGTTTTCTCTTAAGTTGTCTCTCCACCGTAAGGGCAAGCTGTAACGACCCTAATACTGTACCCGTATTTTCCGTACCATATTTTTTTTTTAACCTAATATCTTTAATTAAACACTGGGCGGAACCTAAACTGAAATCGAAACCAAAATCGAAATCGGAATTAAAATCTAAGTTTAAAACCATTTAAAACAACTTAAAACAAATTAAATAAAAACCATTATTTAAAACTAATTTCGATTAAAATAAAAGGGGAGGGCATAATTGACATTCTGCCCAAGGAACGGAGGCCGCGCTCAGTCGCTGCAGCATGCAGTGACTGGTCGCTGCATGCACTGCATGCTGCAGCGATCGATCTCTGCAGCAATGCAGAGATCGATCGCTGCATATGCTAGAAATGCAGCGATCCATCTCTGCACTGCTGCAGAGATCGATCGCTGCAGCTAGTAAGCCAGCGATCGATCTCTGCATTGCTGCAGAGATCGATCGCTGCACTCTATGCAGCGATCACCACACGATCCCTTCTGTTTTCTCTTCTGTTTTCTCTTCTTTTCTGTTTCCTTTATTTTCACAAGTGCTCTCTTGATTCCAGAGAGCAACCAACACAATTCAACCTACTCCTTTCAACCTACTCCTAACAAAGTATCAGTTTATAACGTATTTTAAACTCAATCAACCCACAGCGGACTTTGCGAAATCCAACTGCATGGATAGCTCTAAAAATCGAGCTCATCCGTATCCAACCTACAACATTTCCAAAACATTTCTATAACTGTTTAAATACTGTTTTATAAACAATTTACCCAAAACATTCAAATGTAAACCTATCAACTACCAGAACCAAACATCCTATAACATCTACACAATTATCCAGCCAAAACATCCCAAAATCTATACATACTATCCCCACGGGTCAGGTGAGCCTCGACTGCGCCAGCACACCTCCGCAGCCATCCTCCATCAACTGAATCATGCCTCAGGAGGAGGAATCCCATCCTCACCTGGTTCCTCGATATCTAGATCACCTACACCATACATATACACTATGAGATAAAATCCCAGTAAGCTCTACGTAAATGCGATGCATGCTGTGCTATGAGTTCATTAAACCATGCTTTATTTTATCTTACTATGCAATGCTCAATAGGTGTCACCGAGATCCTATCTCTCTAACCAGAGAGAGCTCATCCAGCGGGCGGACTACTCTTTCCAGCTAGAGGTGGGGGGTGCACGCTTACAACACGTACAGCCGTGCCTGAGCCCCACCTCGCGTGACCAATACGCCTTTCGGCCAATACGCCTTTCGGCTAGTGCTATGCATTACGTTATCTTTAAAACTCTGTGTGGAAGTTCATTTTCATGCTTTTCTTTAAAACAAGTGATGCGTGAACAGTTCAATATCATACAGTAAGCAAGCAATAATATGTACCATCAAGACTGTAAAGCATAACTATAAACTCCTAAAACCTAGCTACCCCAAACCAAGTAAACATTAAATAAACGCATCTCCAAAACTCCTCGAGACGACACGACGTACGGTGTAGGCCAATCGGCCAAAGAAGATCACGAGAACTTACCTCGTGTCCAAAGCAGCTTAAGCTCCGTCCACGAGCGTTGTTTGTCTGAAGCAAATCACAATATCGATGTTAAAACGAGTTTAAACAATCGATCGTCCAAATTCACAAAACCTTAACTAAGGAAACTTTCCTAAAGTCCTAATCCAATTCATTGGCTATATATTCGAGCAATTTACGCTCGGCACCTAAATTCTCAATTTACGAGTTTTTCCTAAAATCTCGAAAATCCCTAATTTTTAACATTTTCACAAATTGCTATAACTTCGTCCAATAATCATCCAAATTCGTCCAATGCGTTCAATATATGCTTAATCACAGTAAATCTATTAATTTCGGACCCTAAATCGCGTTTTAAGTCGAAGCCCTAAACGAACCTAATTGTTTAAAACTCCGAAATCATCGAAATAAAAGCTCTAAGATCGTAGGTTCATACCTAGAACGTCGATTGGAGGAGAAATCACGAAGAGAACAAAACAAACGGAGGTCGGATCGGAGTCGGATTGAAAATTTCGTCGGCGGCCGAGGGAGAGAAAGCTCTCTGTTTTTCGTGGATTCTAGGGAAGAAGAAGAAAGAATGAAGGAGAAATATATTTAGGTTAGATTTTATAATATTAACTTCGTAAATTACTATTTTGCCCTTCTTTAGTTTTTATATTGATTTCGTTCTTTGGTTCGTTAATCGTCTAGCTATTCGGTTTCATCAAATCTCCATATTTCACTAATAAGTCCAACTTATTATTTGGGTTCCATTGAAACCGTCCGTTTGCAATTCGGACTTCATTTACTATTTTTACTAAAACGTCCTTCATATTATGAAAAGCTTAATTGCTCGGAATATAGTGTTTAATCTCCGAAAATTCCCATAATTTCCTTAAAATTCCTATTAATCATTAGGATCGTAATGACGCTTTCTTTTTGTGAAACGGACCTGATTTGACATATTTACCAAAAATGCCATTATATAATAAAATAACAATATAATATATTATATCTGAAATCCGTACAACCTGGGTATTACATTCCACCCTCCTTATTCAGAATTTTGTCCACAAAATTACATCATACAAATAAATCAGGATATCTAGTCATCATATCCTGCTGTCGTTCCCACGTCGCTTCTTCCATCTCATGATTCCGCCATAGAACTTTAATCGAAATTAGTTTTAAATAATGATTTTTATTTAATTTGTTTTAAGTTGTTTTAAATGGTTTTAAACTTAGATTTTAATTCCGATTTCGATTTTGGTTTCGATTTCGGTTTAGGTTCCGCCCAGTGTTTAATTAAAGATATTAGGTTAAAAAAAATATGGTACGGAAAATACGGGTACAGTATTAGGGTCGTTACACAAGCTGAATAACCATATCCATGGCATCTAGTTGTTGCATCTTAACCGCATCGCCAATGTCACGATTCAAACCACGAATAAACCTCGTGATGAGTTGTTCCTTAGGCTCATCAATAGCACAACGCATATTGAGAGTTTCAAATTCCGTAAGGTATTCATCTACGGAGAGGCTATTTTGTTTGAGGTTGTGGAGTTGATGAAAGAGTTCGTGTTTGTAATGCCAAGGAACGAACCTCTTGTGCATTAATTCTTTCATTGAAATCCATGTAGAGACAGGGTGTCCTAGTGTTCTCATTCTTTGGGACTTAAGGTTAGGCCACCATAGTGCAGTGTGGCCCGTAAGTTCGAGGGAGGCAAGTTGTATTTTTACTCTCTCGGAGTAATCATGGCATTCAAAAACTCTCGCAACTTTATCGACCCAATCTAAAAATGTGTGCCCATCATACGTTCCATTGAAAGAGGGAATTGATATCTTAACATTACGGAAGTCTTCATTGTCCCTACGACGATTTGGGCGATATTGCTCTTCATCATCTCCCGCCCAATCCTTATCCTCTGACTCATTATATCGGGGTCTCCTTCTTTGAAGCTCAGCCCATTCTTCTTCCCCTAAGGGTTTCTGGAAAGGAGTTCAACGTCTAGGACGTTTGGGTATAATCCTAGAGGAGGTCTCTCGTGAAGGATCTCGGTCATGGGATTCTCGTCGAGAAGGATTGTTCATGTGTTCCTTAAAATGGGCGATCTCAAGGGAAACATCCTTGATTTGTTGGGTGAGATTAGTAACCAAGCCTGTTAAGGCTTTGATTTGACCTTGCATGCCACCTTGCATGCTAGTCTCACCTTCGTGTCTCGTGTGTTTGGGAGAGAGACTGTCCCTAACCCGATTTGGTTCTTGATGTGGTGTGTCTCGTGTAAATCCACTTCTATTAGTCATCGTTAAGTGATAGATTGATAAATTTCAAATTTTAAATTTTAATTCTTTCTAAGTTGTTTCATCTTAAGTGGGTGATGTGATTAACTTGTTAATGTCTTAGATGAAATTTGGCACTAAGAAATAATCTTAGCTAAGACAATAAGAGAATAAGAATCATGCTCACAATTAACAATTAATTTAGAGTAATGAAAACAACTTAGGAAAATTTCAATAACACTTAGTGAACTAACTTAGAAATGAAATTTTCAATAACGTGCAATTACCACAAACCTAACCAAAATTAACAAAGTTAACAACTTGAGGCTAGATTCACTTAAGACAATATTGATACCAACTAAATAACTTCAAAATTAGCAAGTATTAAAATTAGAACACAAGTTTTATGAAAGTTAACATGCTGAAATTTCAAGTTAAATAGAGCAGAATTTTCATAAGTGCATTGACACCAATATAGCCGATTTTAACCAATAATTTGTCACAAATTTGCAATCTAATTTAGTGGGATCAAATACTAGAATATAATAGATGATTGATGAGTTAAATTTAAGTGCAAAGAACTAGAAACCTAATATGAAAATTGAGGAATAAAATGGTTAGAATCCAAAAAGAAATCAAGCATATAATCAATTTTTTTTTTCATAAATCAAAGTTTTAGAGCCAATTTCAGCATCAATATAATCAGAATTTTTTTTATCAAGTTACTTGCCAATATTTAGAGGTCTTTCACGGTTCAAAACATGCTAAATATGATAAAGAAGTCGAACCAACAAATAGACCAAAAACCGCAACAAATGTAGTCCAAAACCGAGAAGAGAAACAACCAAGTAAACCGAGAAGAAATTTTATCTTACTTTGGCCGATTTTTGCCACAATGCATACCACAATTTTCCACAATATATTAAGCTATTAAATGATAAGAATAATGGCAGCAAGTAATAAGATAAAAATAGCACAAAGTTAGCACAAAATAGATCCAAATAATATGCTAGAAACAAAGAGCGGCTATCCCTGTTTTGTGCCAATCTTTTGGCTAACGTCAAAGGCAACTAAAATGCATTAGGGAAGCTCCCTACGCTCTGATACCACTTGACACAGTGTGACATGATTCTGTCTCCAAGGGGCGCGTGTTTCTACCCACAAAAACAGATTAGCAAAGAAATAGATTTCAACAACAAACTGAAAAACCAGAGGATTCCAGCAATGTTTGACAAACCAAACAATATCCAAATTCAACGAAATTTTAAGAAATTTTTCATGTATGAGTTAAGTTTATGTCCTCAAAGTTTCAGGTCCAGATGATGAGAAAATAGAAAGTTATTTGAAGAACTCCAGATGCTGTCCGATAAGCAATATTTTGTAAGCTTTCGGCAAACACTCTTCCGTAGAAGAATGGCAGCAAATGGAACGGGTTAATGGCCACCTTCTTCGTGTATCCTACTCTGAAAAGAGAGGGAAGAAGTGTGGTACAATAGCTATTCAAACAACCATGGGCTTGAAAGCGTAAAGGAGAAAACTCGTTCTCGATTCTTGACCGAACCGAGCCTTACTGTTCACCGGTCTTCAAGCTCCAAGCACTCAGCCGAATTAAGTTATTCTCATAACATCAACAACCATTACAAGCACCAATAACCATGCTTTTATAGACCTAAGGTGGCTGGAAAAGTGGGCTTCGAAATGGGCTTCAAAGGGGCTTTAAAATGGGCCAAAGCCTTGGCCTAGTGTAACAACACACTCTTCATTTGATCCATCTTCCAAACCACCATCTAAACTAGCATACATCTAATCCTAATGCCTAAGGATGCATTCAACTATAAAATATTACATGAAAGGCCAATATTTGCCAACAAAATACCAGGCTAAAAGTGTAGCGACCCTAATACTGTACCCTTGTTTTTCTGTATATATATTTTTTTTTATCATCATACCCTTTTACTATCCTTGTAAACCTCGTAACGTTTGAACGGAATTTAAATCGTAGACTAAATTGTTAAAATCGTTCATAACTATTTTGAAAACCACTTTAATAAAACTTAAAACAATTGAAATAAAACAATAAAAACAATTGTTTAAAACGATTAAAAACATTTAAATCATTGGCCAAAGCACTGAGGGGCAGAAAACCTCCTACATTTTATACATATCTCCATTTCATAAATCATAAAACCTACCCAAAACTTAGCCAAAAACGTAGTAAAATTCATAAAAACAAACTGCGTGGATCCGTTTAAAACTAAACATTTCCCCCTGTTTTAAATCTCCAAGCAGTTTATAAAATAGTTTCCAAAACATCAAAACGTAAGCCTATCAACTAATCAGATCTCAAACATCCTAATATGTTGATTCTATACAACTTCTCCAACGATCTAACTATCGTATCCCCAAAATACTTACATACATCCCCCACGGGTCAAAAGGCGCATCGACTGCCCAGCGCACTCTCACGGGCCATCTTCCATCAACTGCATCATTCCTCTGGTGGAGGGATCTCGTCCTTACCTTGCTCAATATCACCTATACCATAAGGAAACCTATGAGATAAAAATCTCAGTAAATTCTACGTAAATGCCTATGCATGATCATGTATGCTCAATGCTATGAAAACTGTCCATGTCATTTCATATATTAGTACGTGTCAGTCTATGGTTATCAAAAACGCTCGACAGATAGATAGGGCACGTCAAGCGAATAGATAGCCCACACCATCTGAAGGGAGGAAAACCCGCTCACCACGGAACGCCAAGTCTGAACCTCATCCCCGATAACCCCGTGTCATGGTTGTTTACTGTGATACTTTACTTGCCTTTACATGCATGTTCTTTTCATGAAATCCATGCGTAAATTCATTTTCATAATGTTTTGAAAGCATGGTGCATGAACAGTTCAATATAAACAGACATTACGAGCATACCATCAAAATACTACAAATACCTTCAAAACACTTACAACAATCAACCTATAAAACAACTGAACCTAAACTACCCCACCAAAACATTTAGACGTAACAATGACCAACCTAAACAAAAAAATCACCAACGTATCCTCAACACAATTTCTGACATATGGTGTAGGCCAATCGGCCACAGTAAGTCACGAGAACTTACCTCGCGTCCGTTGCAAATTCTAGGTCAGTCCACGAGCGTTGTTCACCTAAGGCAAATTCACAACAATCGTCGTTAAAACACGTTTAAACCATTTAAACGTCCAAATTAATGAAACCTTAACTACGGAAATCTCCTAAAGCTCTAATTTAGCTCTTTGAACATTTAGTCGAGCACCTTACGCTCGTTATCCATAAACTCCATTAATGAGATTTCTCCAAACCTCAAACATACGATTTTTTTTCAACTTCAACAACGATCCCACTCATTATGTCGCCCAACAATTACGAATACGTCCACTAGAGGCATTATTACGCTAAACCTATCAGTTTCTAATCTTAAATCACGTTTTTAACGAAACCCTAAAAGAAATCATAACCATTAAACGACCCGAAAACAACGAATAAACTTTCTTAAACCGTAGAACCTTACCTAGAATGTTGTTTGGAGGAGAAAACACGAAGAAAATGAAACGATCGGATGACGAATCGTCGACGGAGAGGAGAAACGCCACTGAGAGGAGAGAAATCGCTAGGAGGGTTGGCACAGAGAGAGAGAGAGAGAGAGAGAGAGAGAGAGAGAGAGAGAATTCGTGGAGTGTCTGGTGAGGGAGAGAAAATTGTGATTGTATTAAACATTTAACTTGGCAAATTACCATTTTACCCTTCCTTTGATTTTCTATTTGTTTCGTCCTTTATTTCGTTATTTAGCTAACGAATCGGTTTCTCCTAACTTCCTTATTTCGCCAATAAATCCAACTTATTATTAGGGTTCCATTAAAACTGTCCGTATGCAAAACGGACCACGTTTACTATTTTTACCAAAGTAACCATTATATTACGATAAACGTAATTCTCGTAAAATTAGCGTTACAACTCCTAAATTTCTGAATATTTCTAAAAATCCTTATTAATTATTATGATTGTAATAATGCTTTCTTTTTTCAAAACGGACTTGATTTGATATATTAACAAAAATGCCATTATATATATATATATATATATATATATATTCACAAAATCCCGTTAAGCCGGGTATTACATTCTATCCACCTTATTTAAAATTTTGTCTTCAAAATTTGAATATACAAACAACTCAGGATACTTAGTCATCATATCTTGCTGTCGCTCCCAAGTAGCTTCTTCCACCTTGTGGTTCTGCCATAAGACTTTGACTAGCGGTATCTCCTTGTTGCGCAATATTTTTATGGAAGACTCCAAAATACGTACGGGCTTCTCCACATAAGTCAATGTAGGCTTTACCTCGATCTCTCTTGCCTCCACAATATGCGATGGATCGCGCAAACACTTCCGAAGCATGGACACGTGAAATACATTGTGGATGCTTTCTATTGAAGCCGGAAGCTTTAGTCGATACGCCATCTTCCCGATCTTCTTCAAAATAGGGAAGGGTCCCACATATCGAGGGCTTAGCTTGCCCTTCCTTCCGAATCGCATAACTCCCTTAAACAGAGAAATCTTCAAGTAAACCTCATCACCTTCTTCGAATTCCAGTTCTCTCCTTTTTGTGTCAGCATAGCTCTTATGTCGACTCTGAGCTATCTCGATACGCTGCTTGATAACGGCAATCTTCTTTGCCGTTTGCTGTAGAATCTCGTGGCCAACAATTCTTGCTTCACCAACCTCGCCTCAATATAATGGAGATCTACACTTTCGACCATACAAAGCTTCGTATGGAGCCATACCAATGGTAGCCTGGAAGCTATTGTTGTAAGAGAACTCCATCAGTGGCAAATACCTGCTCCACGATCCCTGAAATTCCAACACACAAGCTCTGAGCATATCCTCCAAAATCTAATTTGTCCTCTCCGTCTGACCATCAGTCTGAGGTTGAAATGTCGTGCTGAAATTTAGCTGAGTCCCCATAGCTTTGTGCAAACTCTTCCAGAACTTAGAAATGAATCTTGGATCTCTGTCTAAGACAATAGAAACTGGCACTCCATGCAGCCTAACAATCTCCTGCACATAAAGCTCGGCGAGCTGATCCATAGAAGATGTCATCTTCACAGCTAAGAAGTGAGCCGACTTTGTCAATCGGTCCACAATCACCCAGATGCCGTCATGTCCTTTCGTCGTCCTCGGGAGCCCCACAATGAAATCCATGGAGATCTGCTCCAATTTCTACTCCGAAATCGGCAGTGGCTGTAATGTTCCAGCCGGCCTCTGGTGTTCTGCCTTTACCTGTTGACAAACTAAACAAGTTTCCACATACTTGGCGACCTCTCTCTTCTTGTTTGGCCACCAAAAGTGTTGCTTTAAGTCCCGGTACATCTTGGTACTCCACGGGTGCACATAATAAGCTAAAGAATGTGCATCGGGCAAAATCTCCCTCTTTAGCTCCTCATCGTTAGGCACGTACCACCTATGCCTGAACTGCAGAATACCGTCATCTGACATGTTAAAATCAGACAAGTCTCTGAATGTCATGCTCAATCGAAGCTCCTCACACTCTACATCTTTCTGTTGAGCTTCACGTATCTTATCCAGAATAGTCGGCCTGAGAGAAATGTTGGTGAGCATACTGGACAACTTTGCCACAATCTCCACATCAAACTTCTCAATCTCAGACCGCAACATAACCGACATCGCTGCAAGTGAAGGTTGACTCGCAGTAGGCATTTTACTTAAAGCATCAGCGACCTTGTTCGCCTTTCCTAGATGGTTCTTAATTTCAAACTCATAGTCTTTGACGAACTCTAGCAACCTTCTCTGTCGCATATTTAGTTCCTTCTGCGTAAATAAATACTTCAAACTTTTGTGGTCGAAAATTATCTCACACTGCTGCCCATATAAGTAATGCCTCCATATTTTCAGTGCAAAGAGCATGGCCGCTAATTCCAGGTCATGCGTAGGATAGTTATGCTCATACGGCTTCAACTGCCGAGAAGCATATGCGATAACCCTCCCTTCCTGCATAAGCACGCATCCAAGCCCAACTCCAGATGCATCACAATATATGCTGAACTTATCGCCTTCAACAGGCAATGTCAACACTGGAGCTGCAGTCAATCTCTGCTCTAACTCCATAAAACTGTTGTCACAAGCAGCCGACCATATAAACTTCTTGTTCTTTCGAGTCAAGCATGAAAGAGGAACTACAATCTTCGAAAATCCCTCTATAAACTTCTGATAATATCCTGCCAACCCGAGAAATCCACGTACCTCTCGCTAGGCTGTGACCAATCTCTGACCACCTGAATTTTGCTCAGATTCACAGAAACCCCTTCTTTTGATATAATATGGCCAAGAAAACTAACACTATCCCGCCAAAACTCACCTTTTGAGAACTTCAGATATAGCTGGTGTCGTTGCAAAATTCCTAGAACAATCCGTAACTGCTCTTCATGCTTTTCCTTCGTCTTAGAATAAATCAAAATGTCGTTGATGAAAACTACAACGAACTTGTCTAGATAATCCTTGAAGACACGGTTCATCAAGTCCATAAACACTGCAGGGCATTAGTAAGTCCAAAAGACATAACAAGGAACTCATAATGCCCGTACCTCGTTCAGAACGCCATTTTCTGAACATCTTCCTTTTGAACCTTCAACTGATAGTAACTCGAGCGTAGGTCAATCCTGGAAAACACTTGAGCACCTTGCAGCGGATCAAACAAATAATCTATCCGGGGCAGTGGATACTCATTCTTCACTGTAAGCTTATTCAGCTCTCTGTAATCCACACACATTCTGAGGGTCCCGTCTTTCTTCTTGACAAATAGAACGGGCGCACCCCAGGGTGAAAAGCTGGGTCGGATGAAACCGTTATCTAGCAACTCCTCAAGTTGAGTTTTTGTAATGAACCTAATACTGTACCCTTATTTCCTATTTTTATTATTATTTTTTTATACTTAGATAGATACTTAAAACTTTAACCCAGACATTCGAGCGGAAAAAAAAAAAACTTTACCATTTAACAAAACTTAAAAACAATTTAAATAAAACTTAAAAAAATTATTTAAAACAATTAAAAACTAAATAAAACAATCGGCAGGGGAAATAGACAAAAATTAGGGGCAAAAAGGGACGACTGTCCCATTTTTGCAGGGTCGATCGATCGCCCAAAAACAGGTGATCGATTGCCAGTTTGGAAAAAATAGGGGCGAACGTTTGCCCCTCACTGTGGCAAACGTTCGCCACACTCCCTGGCAAATCCAGGGAGCGGCGACCGTAAGGGGCGATCGATC
Source organism: Begonia masoniana (assembly GCA_022432975.1). Lineage (NCBI taxonomy): Eukaryota > Viridiplantae > Streptophyta > Magnoliopsida > Cucurbitales > Begoniaceae > Begonia > Begonia masoniana. Next base: position 49,065,604 of record CM039502.1, read on the forward strand.
GCCCCTTTATGGGGGATCGATCGCCAAGTCCTCTGGATTTTTCAGAGGACTTGCGCTCCTCTTTCTCTTCCTCCCTTTTTTTCCTCTTTTCTTTCTTTTCCCTACACAAAATACAACTTATACATACACTTCAACACACTAACACTTTAACATAATTCATTCCATAAACGTATAACATACAATTGCTCAAACCTCACCCCATTCACACCTCGTCAATCACCCAAACAAACGACTCAAAACTCATTTAAAACATAAACAATTTCATGAAAACGAACTGCGTGGATATGTTTAAAAAACATAACATTTCCCCCTGTTAAAATTACCCAGTAGTTCCATAAAACTTAAATAAAAATCTTAACAAAACGTTTTGTAAAATAGTTTACCAAAACATCTATGCATCATTCTATCAGCTAATCAGAACCAAACATCCTTAAATGTATTAACTATACATTTATTCTTTCTAGTCTACCATCAGCCCGAAACATCCAAATACCCTCAAAACACATACGTACATCCCCACTGGTTAGATTAAGCATCGATTGCGCCAGCACACCCCTACGAGCCATCCTCCGCCAGCTGCATCACTCCTCAGGTGGAGGGATGTAAAACCCAGCTGTACGGAATATTAATATTTTAATGTAAATGACATTTTTATTAATATGTCAAATTAAGTCGGTTTTGTGAAAAGAAAGCGTTATTACGATCCTAATAATTAATAAAGATTTTAAGAATATTTCAGAAATTTTAGGAGTCGTAACGTTAATTTTACGAGAATTACGTTTATCGTAATATAAAGGATACTTTGTTAAAAATAGTAAACAAGGTCCGAATTGCGACGGACAGTTTTATTAGAACCCTTTTAATAAGTTGGAATTATTGGTGAAATAAGAAAGTTTGGGGAAACTAAATCATTAGACAATTAACGAAACGAAGGACAAAATGAATAGAAAACAAAGGAAGGGCAAATTGGTCATTTTACAAGTCAGTTTTTATTAAAAGGCAAAAGCCTTTTCTCTCCTCCAGAACACTTCTGCGATTCTTCTCTCCCTCTCTCCCTCTCACGGCGATTTCTCTCATATCGACGACGATCTCCTTCAACGCCGGCGATCTCCTTCAATGCTAGCGATTCTCCCATTTTTGGTGACCCGTTCTTTGTGCTTTCTCTTCCAATCAACGCTCTAAGTATGATTCTAAAGCTTTGAAAGCTTATTGTTCGGTTTTTACGAAGTTAAAAATGATTAGGGTTTGTGAAAAATGTGATTTAGGGTTAGAAATCGATAGGTTTATCAAGTTTATGGATATAAAGGACGTATTGAATGTTATTGGACGAAGTTAGATCGAATTGTGAGAAATGTTAAAAATTGAGAGTTTGGGGAAAACTCGAAAATGGATGTTTTGGGGTATCGAGCACGAAATTGATTGTTGAAATGCCTCGATTAGTTAAATTAGAGCTTTAAGGAATTTTTCTTAATTAAGGTTTCGTTAAATTTGGACGTTTAAAAGTTTAGACTCGTTTTGACGATAATAATGTGAAATTTGCTCTAGGTGAACGCTCGTGGACAGAGATTGGATTGCATCGAACACGAGGTAAGTTCTCGTGATCTTCTCTGGCTGATTGGCCTACACCGTACGTCGAGGTCGTCTCGAGGAATTTTTGTGATGTTTGTTTAAATGCTTTGGTTGGGTAGTTAGGTTTAGTCCTTTTATAGAATATGTTTTAATAGCTTTAGTTGTCTTGATGGTACGTATGCTCTATGTTTAAATTATGCCATTAACTGTTCACGCATAACGGTTTTAAATTATGCATAGAAAATGAATTTTTGCACAATGTTTTAAAGAAAATGGCGATGCGGCCTGGAGAGGGGCTATTGATCTATTGTGTAGGCACGAAGGGGTCTGTCATAATACCGCATCTAATATGTACTCATACAGTTATAGGTCATGCAAGATGGGGCTAAGGCACGGCTGTACGTGTTGTAAGCGTGTACCCCCTTCCTCTAGCTGGAAAGGGTAGTCCGACTGCTGGATGTGCCCTCTCCGGTTAGGGGGTTAAGATCTCGGTGACAACTAGAGTAAAGAAAATGAAAATGATGTATGATTTACGAACTCATATGCACAGCACGCATTGCATTTACGTAGAGCATACTGAGATTTTTATCTCATAGTGTGTCTGTATGGTGTAGGTGACTTCGACATAGGTGAGGACGAGATCCCTCCACCTGAGGAGTGATGCAGTTTACGGAGTGTGATTGCGGGACTGTGCTGGCGCAGTCGAGGCGCATTTTGACCCGTGGGACTCATGGTTAGATGTTTTGAGGGTTTTTTTTGGGAATTGTCGGGCTGATGGTTGTATAGACACATTTTAGGGTGTTTGGTTCTGATAGTTGATAGGTTTATGTTTGAGTTTTTAAACGTTTTGGAAAACTCATTTTGTAAAATGTTTGATAATAGGGATATGTTCGGTTTTTAAACATATCCATACAGTTCGTTTTCATGAAAATATATTTCATTTTAAATGTGTTTTGAGTTGTTATTTCGGTCGATTGAAGAAGTGAGGAGTGATGAGATTTTGAGTGAGTTATGTTAGGTTGTATATTTGATGAAATAGTGAAGGGTTGGTTTAGTGAATGGAAGCAGGTGAAGAGAAGGGAAGAAGAATGAGCGAAAAAGAAAGAAGGGAGGCAGAGGAGATGACGATCGATCGCCCAAGGGTGGGGATCGATCGCTCAAGGGACACCGCGCTTTGGAAGAATTCCAAAGCGTGTGGTGATCGATCGCCACAAACGGGCGATCGATCGCCACTTGTGTTTTGGCGATCGCCAGTTTAGACGATCGCTGGGCATAAGACGATCGCCCAGGGGCGATCCAACTGGCAAGCAATCGCCAGTGTGTGATCTCCATGGGGTGATCGATCGCCGGTTTTGGGCGATCGATCGCCCCTCGTTTTTAGGGACAAACGTCTCGTTTTGCCCCCGTCGATTTCTATTTAGTTTTTAATTGTTTTTAAATTTGTTTTATAATTGTTTTAAGTTTTGTTAAATGGTTTTAAAAGATGGATTTAACGATTTTATTTCCGATTCGATTAAAAGGTTTAAAGTATTAACGATAAAATAATATATATATAGTACGGAAAAAAAATCGGGTGCAGTGTTAGGGTCGTCACAAGGGATCCCGTCCTCACCTATGTCAAGACCACCTACACCATACCGACATCTATGAGCTAAAGGCTCAATAAGTTTTGTAAATGCAGATGCATGCTATGCATATGAGTTTCGGGAATCATTCAGGCGTGTTCTTTTTCATTACATCACTTACAGATTGTCACCGAGTTCTAAACCACCTCGCCGTGACCAGATTACGTGGATTCGTTTGTTCATTTTACTTTGTAATTAGGTCGCAGACAGAATGTCACCGAGGTCTAAACCATCTCGCCGTGACCAGATAACAGATTACGTAGATTCATTTCGTTCGTTGGTTCATTTTACTTTTTAATTAGGTCGCAGACATAATATCACCAAAGGCTAAACCACCTCACCGTGACCAGATAACAGATTACATAGATTCATTTCGTTCGTTGGTTCATTTTACTTTTTAATTAGGTCGTAGATAGAATGTCACCGAAGGCTTAACCACCTCGTCATGACCAGATAACAGATTACGTAGATTCATTTCGTTCTCTTAAACATATGCAGAAATTCGTTTTCATACTATTTTAAAAGACGTGATGCATGAGCAGTTAAATGCATAAAGTAAACATAAACAGCGTGAATACCATCAAAACATTACGAATACCATCAAAACATTATGAATACCATCAAAACATCATACAAGCATAACATATAAAATAGCTAAGCCTAAACTACCAATCCAAAGCATATAAACACACATTGCACCAAATATCCTCAACAACCAAAATCGACGTATAGTGTAGGCCAATCGGCCAGAGTAAGTCATGAGAACTTACCTGTCGTCCGTAGCGCACTAAGCTCCGTCCACGAGCGTTGTTCACCTAAGGCAATTTCACAACAATCGTCGTTAAAGCACGTTCAAACCTTTAAGCATCAAAACTAACGAAACTCTTAACTAAAGAATTTCTTAAAACTCTAGAATACTTCATTTAGGCATTTCGTCGAGCATTTCATGTTCAACTTACCAAAACCTCCATTAACGGAGTTTCCTAAAACTTCAAAAATCCGTAAAACTCGAACATTTCTCAACGAAACGTTTAACTTTGTCCAATACTTCCATTATCTTCACAACTACGACAAACCTATCGATTTCTAACCTTAAATCACGTTTTCACAAAAACCTAAACGAAACCCTAACCGTGTAACTTCGTAAAAACCGAACAATAACCTTCCAAAACTATAGAATCATACCTAGGATCGGGATTGGAGGAGAAAATGTGAAGAACAGAGGTTGATTGGAAAGGAAATCGGCGTCGGAATGGAAGTCGCCGTGAAGGAGCTTTGTCGCCTGGGAGTTTCGCCAGAGAGAAGGAGAGAGATCGTGAAATGAGGGAGAGAAAAATGATTTTAATAAAAATTGACCTGGCAAATTATCATTTTGCCCTTTGATGACTCTTATTTTAGAGTCATTTTATGCTAATTTTACATAAGAAAACTTATATGAATTGAGTGATTGCAATAATAAATTGGTATGAATTTTCTATAATTGCTATGTAATGCTGCAACATTAGTACTTTGATTGAATTTAATATATTTCATGCAGATTATCTGTTAAAAGCATAATTTTTCTTTTCAGTTTGAAATTTATTTATTTTTATATATATTTGAATGCAAAGATAATAGCGGAAAAAATCAAGTACAAAAGTTGAAGATTATGGAGAGAGAAAGCAAATCGAGAAAATTATGGTTGCCTAAAATAGAGGATTTATTTTAGTTGTAAAATTGATGCAGATTACAAAGAAGAGAGAAGAGATTACTACAATTACGGAAGGCTAAAAAGAGCATCGGAAGATGCAGTAAATTAAACAAAAGCAATCGGTCGATGCAGAAAAAGACAAAAGCTGGGCAGCGTAATAAGGTATTTTGGGCAGCGGTAGATGTAAAGAAAATAGGGCAGAAATCAATGTTAATAAAGGCAGCGGAAGATGTGAAGGAAGGAGGCTAAAATTGGGGCAGCGGAAGATGTGAAGGAAATAAAGAAAATCGGGCAGCTGAAAGAAAAGTTAGCAGTAGATGCTGGAAAAGATGGTTATTGGGCAGCACTAGATGACAAAAGTGGCGGTAGATGCTGAAAGAAGAAAATAGAAGATGGTAATTGGGCAGCGGAAGATGTGATGAGGGGGCAGCACTAAAAGAAGAAACAGCTTAACAGAGAGATTGGAGATAGAAAGACAAATCCCTGGAAGAAAGCTATTAAAAAGGAGAACAATTAAATACAATTTAAATTGGAGAGAGAAGATACATGGATGTAGGACAAAAAGGGATTCTGACGAAGAAAAAAGGAAGAGAATTCTCTGGTGTGTGACTTCTAGCTGGGAAACTAATTCTGAAGAACTCCAGAGGAGGAAAAGGAGGACAGTCCCTTGATTTTCATTTTCTCCTTTTATTTTTAGTCTTTATCATTTTATTAACAATTTTATTATTTAGTTTCATTTTTATCATGTTTAGTAGCTAAACTCTATAACTTGGTTAGGACGATAGTACTCGTTACGGTTTTTGCTACGATCTTGGTTTTGTTATGCAATTTTCTATTGAACAATTATTTGTGATGCTTCTTGTTAAGTCAGATCATATCGATAGATAGGTTGACGAATCATGTTTATATTGTATCGATAGATATATATAAATTCTTAGATGCATAAATAATTAATTGGATTAAATTGTTACAACGTGGTTAACATTAATTCAATTGGCAATAAGAATGGGATAAATCTGAAATTCAATATTAGTTACATTCATTCTAGGTCGAAGGAAATTCTAATTTGAATTTATCTAGGCAATTCGAAAGAATCCTAGAATTATTTAATTATTGTTGTTCATAGACAATGCTGCAGAACATTACCAGAGCATCAGTAGTGAAATTATCGTAACGAAGAAATCGATCCTAGCCAAGGCCCTCTTTTATCGTTTTTACCTCGTTTACTCTGATTTACTTTGTTTCATCGTCATTCTAATTTTATTTCTATTTATTTTCATTTATCATCCTAAAATTTTTATAAGATTTTTATAACAATTTACATACAATTAAAAATATCCTCGTGGGATCGATACTTTACTTACTTATTACTTCGTTAGCGACACGTTCACTTGCGTGTAAGTGTGTAAAACCACTAACACCCTTCCTTTGTTTTCTATTTGTTTCGTCCTTCGTTTCGTTAATCGACTAACTATTCGGCTTCTCTAAATTTTCTTATTTCACTAATAAATCCAACTTATTACTAGGGCCTCATTAAAACTGCCCGTTTGAAAAACGGACCTCGTTTACTATTTTTACTAAAACGTCATTTATATTACGAGAAATATAATTCTCGTAATTTAGCGTTATAATTCCTAAATTCTCAAAATTTCCTTAAATCCATATTAATAATTAGGATTCTAATGAAGCTCTCTTTTCGCAAACAGACGTAAATTGATATATTTACGAAAATGTCATTATATATTGGAATTACAAAATCCGTAAAGCCGGATGTTACAGTTTTAAACTCTCTATATTCAGCAGACGCCAATCTATATGGATTCTTAGATACTGGCACGGAGCTCAGATATACATCAATGATAAATTCGATCTCCCTGTCCGGCGGTAATCCGGGAAGATCATCAAGGAATATCTCAGAGAATTCTTTGACTATAGGAATGTCATTCGGCTTTACTCTACTGAGCAATTGAGTATCAATTACTATGGCCAAATAAATAGAGCACTCACCTTTAAACTGCTCGTTGACCTTCATAGAATAGGAAATAGGCGATCCACTCAATCTGTTCATCGCCTGATAAGCAAACTCAGCTTTTCCCAGGGGTTGAAAGGTCACAATCCCAGATCGACAATCGATGGTGGCAAAGTGCTGTGAAAGCCAGTCCATCCCTAAGATAAGATCGTCCCGCTTTATGTTCATAACTATCAGACGAGCATAAAGGGTAGTATCCCCCACTGAGATGGCATTGCCCTAGAGAATACGATCTGACTGCATATGCTCTCCTGAAGGTAGCATCACTCTATACTCGACCTCGGCTAACTAAGACTCTAATCCCAATCCAGTGATGCAAGCAGTTTAGATAAAAGAGTGCGTAGCTCCCGTGTCTATCAAAGAAAATACTGCTACGCCCATAATCAAAACAGTACCTGCTATCACTGAGGGCTGAGCCTCGTCATCAACATCACCAGGCTCAATAAAGGCAAATATTCTCGTGGTCACTCTCCTTTAATCGGTAGCCGCTCTTGGACAGTTCTGAGCAAAATGGCTGACCTCTCCACATTTGTAACAACTGTTCTTGCCCAATCGACAAGCACCGTAGTGTTCCTTCTAGCACTTAGGACAAACAGGCTTCTGAGTAGCCCCTTGGACTTACTTCCCCTTGCCTTGATCGCCTTTACCATCGTAGGGCTTTTTTGCACCCTTCTGCTATTGTTGTGACTGTCCCTTCGGTTGCCAGCCCCTATTATGAGGCCGTGGCTGTATCTCCCGAAAGAACCCTCTAGCTGGCTCTCTCGGTATGGCATAACTCTGATCAACAGCCTTAATCTCAAGTGCCCTGGCCACAATCTCATCGTAGGACACATTCCGCACCCCTGATATGGTAAGACTCCTCCGAATTTCTTGACCAAGTCCCTGCATAAATCTGCGTACCTTGTCCTCATTAACACTGACTTGACGTGGCACGAATCGGGACAGGGCCTCAAACTTCCTCACATACTCGACAATTGACCCAAGCTGCCGCGATTGCATGAACTCCACCATTTTTGCCTCTCGTACTGTATGGCTGAAGTACTTGTCATAAAATACCATACTGAAATGCTCACAACTCATAATCGTCACATCGGTGGTTGGCTTGATGGAATCCCACCAAATTCGGGCATCTAGTGCTAAGTTGTAACTCACCAACGCAACCTTCTTTTCGTCCTCGATGCTTGCATAGCCCAGCATGTCCTCCATGCTTCGAATCCACTCCTCGGCTGAAGAGGGATCCGCAGACTGCCTGTTGAACACAGGAGGTTAGAGCTTCTGGAATCTCTCCATCCCTCGATTACCCGGAGTCGCTGTCTTCTGAGCTCTAATGCCCTCTCGATCTATTAGGGAGCCCAACTGCTGGGACTGTCTCTCCATTTGTTGGTCCTGTCGCTCCATGTGTTGGGACTGTTGGGCAATAAATTCTTTAAGATGGTCTATCGTATTGTCTCGGTCGTCTCGGTCATTCCCTCGACGCACCATTTTTATATAACTCCTATAAAGGTTAAAAGCAAATAACTCTAAGAATCCAAATCAAATAAAACTTTTAAACATACTTACAGTTGATGAAGGATGTCCGCGTAGTGGCTGTGCAGTCGAGCAGTCTATAGAACCGTTTTTAAAACCCGGGGGCTCTGATACTATAACTGTAGCGACCCTAATACTGTACTATTATTTTCCTGTATATTTTTTTATCATCATACCCTTTTACTATACTTGTAAACTTCGTAACGTTTGAGCGGAATTTAAATCGTAGACTAAATTGTTAAAATCGTTCGTAACTATTTGAAAACCACTTTAATAAAACTTAAAACAATCGAAATAAAACAATTAAAACAATGTTTAAAATAATTAAAAACATTTAAATCATCGGCCAAGCACTGAGGGTAGAAGGAACATTTGTCCCAAAATCTATAGGGGCGATCGATCGCCTATATTAGGCGACTGATCGCCAACATACAAATTGGGGGGGGGGGGGGGGGGCACAGTGGCGATCGATCGCCCCCTTCACGCTCTCTGGAAAAATTCCAGAGAGCGGCGATCATCTTGCCGATCGATGGCGATCGATCGGCAGGTTCTCTGCCTCTTCTTCTCTTTTTTTTTCACATCCTTTTTTTTTTTGTTTTTCTTGCATTCACATGTACCTAACACACCATTAAACTAAACACTTCACCACATTTTCATTCAAAACCTCCTACATTTTTACATTTCTCCATTTCATAAATCATAAAACCTACCCAAACTTAGCCGAAAAAGTAGTAAATGCATAAAAACAAACTGCGTGGATCCGTTTAAAACTAAACATTTCCCCCTGTTTTAAATCACCAAGCAGTTTAAAAAATAGTTTCCAAAACATCAAAACGTAAGTCTATCAATTAATCAGATCTCAAACATCCTAATATGTTCATTCTATAACACTTCTCCTACGATCTAACTATCGTATCCCCAAAATACTTACATACATCTCCCACGGGTCAAAAGGCGCAGCGACTACCTAGAGCACTCCCACGGGCCATCCTCCATCAACTGCATCATTCTTCAGGTGGAGGGATCTCGTCCTCACCTTGCTCAATATCACCTATACCATAAGGACACTGTAGCACCTGGTTCTATCGAACCAGCCTTTTATTATTAAAGTAATACACTTGACTAGGTAATGAATTAAATAAGGTTATTGAACAACTTGTTAAGGGTATTAGAGTAATTTACATGTTCAAAGTTGGGTAACGTATTTAAGGATAAGGGTTGAGTTTATTGCACTGTAGCCGCCACTCCCCTCTCATACTCTTCTCTTCGGAAACTTTCAGCTCAAGCAGCCGAGCTCTCTAGGCGATTCTCCTCGCTCGGTTCTCCTTCGACTTAGGTAAGTTTCTTTTCCTTATTTCTCTTGTGGTATAGTGGTGAAATGCCTGGAGGATTGCAATGTGAGGATTTGAGGATGCTGAGATTGAGTGTAGATTCGGGTTTTAGCGATAAGTAGGAATGCTCGGGTAGTAGAGTTTCTAACTAGATTTCTCGAACCGCTGTTTGATATTTTGAAAGGTTTAGTGAAGCCTTGATTTATATTCTGTATGAACTTAGGTGAACAGACCTCCGAAGTAGCTAGCAACCAGACAGATTTCCAGGAGCCAGGTAAGTAAAGTATTGCTTGTGCCTTCGGGCCTACATCACAAAACAGTAGGTTTATGTATGCTTGAATGTTTCTATTGTCCATGCATCATGTTTTGTTAAAAGTTACGAAATGAATTTCATGTAAGGAATGGTAAGGTATGAACTGTATGCGACAGACAAGCTATTAAGGGAACTAATCCACCCCTTAACTTATGAAGGGATTTAGACATTGGGAGAATTGATCCCACTCCCAAGGGAACCATGGGATCAGATCAAGTGTTAAGGGAATTCATCTGCCCCTTAATTAAGTAGGAGGATGTAGACATTGGGAGAATTGATCCCACTCCCAAGGGAACTATGGGATCAGATCATGTTATGAACGAATGCGTATGCCACTGAGATGAGAAAAATAGAAACTGCATATTTAGGAGTTTAAGTTCAGCATTTACTTCATTCATATACTGCTTTACTTACTTAGCATTAGGCTAATAGATGAGTTTTGTGATGTAGGTGAAGAAGTGTTAGCAGGTGTGTCTCCTGATCGTGTTGAGGAATAGTGGACGTTGCAGGAGTGCATTCAGGCTTCGGCATGGTAACTGATGGGGCGGTTTAGCATGTTGTCTACAGATGTGGAGGTTTAGTGGATAATGATTTAATCGAGTATATGAAGTTTTTTTTTTTAGTAAATGAGATTACAGCTATTTGACTTTGTTTTCGAGAATTTTTGATTTCATGTTTTTACTGATTTTGATCAATACAATGACTTGGAGTGTTATGAATGGATTTTTGGTAAAATGTTTTAAGTCTGTTAGATAGTCGAAGTTTTTCTCGGTTATAGACAGGTTGTTTAGTCCATTGGTAGGAATTGAATAATTTTTGTATCAGTGGATATGTGTAGAGGTTTATTGCGTCTGTGGAAGGAAATCGTGTTGATGTCTATCGGAAGAAAGAAGTCTATCGGTAGATGTGGTGTGTCAGTCTGTCGGAAGATGAAAGTCTATCGCAAATGCCTTAAGGAGTCGTGTGAGAAGCACGTGTCGGCAGGTGTAGCCTGAGAGAGTTAAGGGGGTTTTGTCGTTTAGCGAATCGGAAGATGTAGAGTAATCTGTTTGTCGTTTAGTGAATCGGAAGATGTAGAGTAATCTGTTTGTCGTTTAGTGAATCGGAAGATGTAGTGTATGTTTAATTCTATCGGAAGGAGTCATATTGTGTTATCGGAAGATGTCGTGTGTTTATCTATTGAGAGATGAAATTGCGCTGACTTCATCGGCAGATGAAGTTATGTTGACTTCATCGGCAGATGAAGTGGTGTATGAAGCTCTCACGACTTCATCGGCAGATGAAGTTGTGGGTGAAGTCGTGTAGACGTCATCGGCAGAAGCCTTTGTTTTCTACTTCTGCTTCTTCTGTTGACTTTGTCGTCGGCAGATGAATTCGACTTTTGTAATTCCTCGAGTAGTCTATCACTTAAAACCTTAATTCTTTTGACCGGACACTTGAAATATTTCCATTATCTTTCCAACAATATTTTCACCGCTGGTTTAACCCCATTGTAGTTTAAATAATTTTCCGCTGCAAAGTTTTCAAATGTTTTGAACGTCTAGTAAACGTCAATTTTGTATGTCGAATGAAGTTGTAAATTTATTTGAAATTTCGTAGTCATGGTCAAGTAAGGGTAGCGAACCGGCGGTTAGATACTCGGGGAGTTACAGGATGGTATCAGAGACATTCAGTTTTTTTTTTTTTTTTTTTTTTTTTTTTTTTTTTTATTTTTTTAAAAACAAACAAAAAAAAGAAAAAAAAAAAAAAACAAAATCAAAAAAAAAAAAAAAAAAAAAAAAAAAAAAAAAAAAAAAAAAAAAAAAAAAAAAAAAAAAAAAAAAAAAAAAAAAAAAAAAAAAAAAAAAAAGACAAAAAAAAAAAAAAAAAAAAAAAAAAAAAAAAAAAAAAAAAAAAAAAAAAAAAAAAAAAAAATAAAAAATGCTCACTAACTCATACGTCACATCGGTGGTTTGGCTTGATGGAATCCACCAATTCTGGCATCTAGTGCTAAGGTGTAACTCACGCAACGCAACCTTCTTTCGTCCTCGGTGCTTGCATAGCCCAGCATGTCCTCCTCTTCGAATTCCCAACCTCCCCCCCTCGGCTGAAGAGGGATCCGCAGACGTGCTGTTAACAGAGGAGTTAGAGCTTCTGGAATCTCTCCATCCCTCGATTACCCGGAGTCGCTTGTCTTCTGAGCTCTAATGGCCCTCTCGATCAGTAGGGACCCACTGCTGGGACTGTCTCTCCATTTGTTGTCCTGTCGCTACATGTGTTGTGACGTTGGCAATAAATTCTTTCGTGGCTATCGTATTGTCTCGGTCGTCTCGGTCTTCCCTCTACGCACCATTTTTATATAACTCCTAGAAAGGGTTAAAAGCAAATACTTAAGAAATCCAAATCCAAATAAACTTTTAACATACTTACAGTTTTGAATGGATGTCGTAGGGCTGTGCATCTAGGCAGTCTATAGAACCGTGTTACAACCGGGGGCTCTGTACTATAACGTAGCTCCCAATACTGTACTATTATTTTCCTGTAGTTTTTTTTATCATCATACCCTTTACTTATCTTTTAAACTCGTAACGTTTGAGCGGATTTAAATCTAGACGAAATTGTTAAATCGTCGTAACTATTTTGAAAACACTTTTAATAAAACTAAACATCTCAATAAAACCATTAAAACAAATGTTTAAAATCATTACCAACATTTAAATCATCGGCCAAAGCACTGAGGGTAGAAGGAACATTGTCCCCACATCTATAGGGGCGATCGATCGCCTAATAGCGCTGATCGCCAACATACAAAATGGGGGGGGGGGGGCACAGTGCGATCGTCGCCCCCTTCACGCTCTCTGGAAAAATTCCATAGAGCGCGATCATCTTTGCCGTCGATGGCGTCGATCGCAGGTCTCTGCCTCTTCTTCTCTTTTTTTTTCACATCCTTTTTTTTTGTTTTTCTTGCATTCACATGTCCTAACACCCATTAAACTAACACTTCACCACATTTTCTCAAACCTCCTACATTTATACATTTCTCCAGTTCATAAATCATAAAACCTACCCAAACGTAGCGAACAAGTAGTAACTTCATAAAACAACTGCTGGATCCGTTTAAAACTAACATTTCCCCCTGTTTAAATCACCAGCATTTAAAAATGAGTTGTCCAAAACATCAAAACGTAAGTCTATCAATTACTCAATCTCAAACATCCTATATGTTCATTCTATAACACTTTCTCCTACGATCTAACTACGTATCCCCAAAATACTTACATACTCTCCCACGGGTCAAAGGCGCGCGACTACCTAAGCACTCCCACGGGCCATCCTCCTCAACTGCATCTTCTTCAGGTGGAGGATCTCGTCCCACCTTGCTCATATCACCTATACCATAAGACACTGTAGGCACCTGGTTCTATCAACCAGCCTTTTATTATGAAAGTAATACACTTTACTAGGTATGAATTAAATAGGTTTATTGAACAATTGTTGGGTTACAAAAAAAAAAAAAAAAAATTAAAAAAGAAAGTAATTTACAATGTTTCAAATTGGGTAACGTATCTACCGGATAAGGGTTGAGTCTTATTGCACTGTAGTCCGCCACTCCCCTCTCATACTCTCTCTTCGAAACTTTCCAGCTCAGCACCGAGCTCTCTAGGCGAGTCTCCTCGCTCGGTCTCCTTCGACTTAGTAAGTTTCTTTCCTTATTTCTCTGTGTATATGGTGGAAATGCCCTGGATTAGTTGCAATTTGAGGATTTTAGGATCTGAGATTTTGTAGATTCGGGTTTAGCGATAATTAGGAATGCTCGGGTATATCGTTGCGAACTCAGAATTCTCGCCGCTGTTTGATATTTGAAAGGTTTAGTGAACCTTGATTTATATTCTGTATGAACTTCGTGACAGACCTCCGAATTAGCTATCAACCAGACAGATTTCCAGGAGCCAGGTACTAAAGTATTGCTTGTGCCTTCGGGCCTCCTCACAAAACAGTAGGTTTAGATATGCTTGAATGTTTCGAGTGTCCATGCATCATTTTTTTGTTAAAAGTTACGAAAATGAATTTCATGTAGGAAGGGTAAGGTATGCACTGTATGCGACAACAAGCTATTAAGGACTAATCCACCCTTAACTTATGAAGGATTTAGACATTGGGAGAATTGATCCCACTCCCAAGGAACCATTGTATCAATCCAGTGTTTAAGAATTCATCTGCCCTTAATTAAGTAGGGAGATTTAGACCTTGGAGAATTGATCCTCCACTCCCAAGGGAACTAGGATCAATCATGTTATGACGAATGCGTATGCCACTGAGATGAGAAAAATAAAACGCATATTTAGGAGTTTAGTTCAATTTTACTTCATTCATAGACCTGCTTTACTACTTGGCATGAAGGCTAATAGCATGAGTTTTTGTGCTGTAGTTGAAGAAGTGTTAGCAGGTGTGTCTCCTGATCGTGTTGGAGGAATAGTGGACGTTGCAAAGTGCATTCAGGCTTCGGCATGGTAACTGTGGGCGGTTTAGCATGTTGTCTACAGTTGAGGTTTAGTGGATAATGATTTAATCGAGTATATGAAGTTTTTTTTTTTTAGTAAATGAGATTACAGCTATTGACTTTGTTTTCGAGAATTTTTTATTTTCATGTTTTTCCTGATTTGAATCATACAATATTGGAGTGTTATGAATGATGTTTGGAAATGTTTTAAGTCGTTAGATAGTCGAAGTTTTTTCTCGGTTATAGACCAGGTTGTTTAGTCCATTGGTAGGATTGAATAATTTTTGATCATTGGGATATGTGTATGTTTTTATTGCGTTCTGTGGAGGAATCGTGTTGATTGTCTATCGGAAGAAAGAAGTTATCGGGATATGGGTGTGTTCGTCTGTCGAAGATAAAATCTATCGGCAAATGCCTTAATGATCGTGTGAGAAGCACTGTCGGCAGGTGTACCTGGAGAGTTAGGGGGTTTGTCGTGTAGCGAATCGACGATGTAGAGTAATCGTTTGCGCTGTAGTGAATCGGAGCATGTAGAGTATCTGTTTGTCGGATTAGTGATCGGAAGATGTAGTGGTATTTTTAATTCTATCGGAAGGGTCCATATTGTTGTTATGAAAGATGTCATGGTGTTTATCTCATTAGAGATGAAATTGCGCTGACATTCATCGGCAGATGAAGTTATGTTGACTTCATCGGCGTATGAGTGGTGTTAGAAGCTCTCACGACTCATCGGCAGATGAGATTTGTGGGTGAAGGTCGTGTATACGTCATCGGCAGAAGCCTTTGGTTGTTCTACTTCTGCTTCTTCTGTTGACTTTTGTCGTCGCAGATGAATTCGACTTTTGTAACTCCCGAGAGTCTATCACTTAAAACCTTAATTCTTTACCGTACACTTGAAATTTTCCATTAATCTGTCCACAATTTTCACCGCTGGTTTACCCCCATTGTATTTTAAATAATTTTTCCGCTGCAAAGTTTCAATGTTTTGAACGTCTAGTAAACTCAATTTTGTCTGTCGACATAAGTTTCAATTTATTTGAATTTCCTTAGTCATGGTCAGTAATGAGTGACGAACCGTGTTCAGATAACTCGGGGCGTTACAGTATGTCATCAGAGACATTAGTTAAACCGTTCACAAAGATCTCATCAGTGCCAACCTCGTAATGAAAAGCCTCCAACAACTGTAAGTGTTTATGTTAGCTTCGTTATAAGATGTTTCTGCGAGAGATCATTTGTGGCAGACCTTAGACAAATGCAGACGACCAGGGAGACCAAGATACCTAGGGAGATGCCAAACGGAGAATGAAGAAATTCAAGTGTTAAATTAGACACTGACGGAGTTGATGCGTCAGCAGACAATATTGTGCGCAGCAATCCTGACCATTAAGGGGTGTGTTATGAGTCGGGAAACCGAAGGAAGTGCCATTCAGGTCACCCAATGCATTCATGGGATAGATTTCGTAGCTACAACCTCCCACATTTGATGGAAATTCATCTACCCGATTGTTGCTGAGGAATTTTTT
>CM039502.1:49081790-49101893 GCA_022432975.1 Begonia masoniana
ATTCCCCATGCTTTTGTCTTTTCTTCTCGTGTTTCGCTCCTGAGAATCTCTGGGAAATACATGATGTGGCTTTGGCAGCACAAGAAAACATGGTTCTTTGGTTTCTCGCACCGGCAGGGCTTACAGCGCTAGCACAAGGAGTCGTCGTCAAGTCGTAGGGTTTGTCCTATTCCATTATTGTCTTTGTTTTTTTTTTTTCTCGGTATCGGAGCCTTCTGTTCGATTTCAGCGAAAACACATCGGTTTTCCTGGAAAAGCGAATTTCTTGGGAATTTGAATTAAATTAGAAGTAATGTAGCCATTCAATTTTTGGAGGTCGAATAACCAAAATTTAGCGGCTGACTATTTTTGCCTTTCTTTCTTTGATTTGATGATTATAAACCGAAAAATTGATTGGTGGATTTCCAGAATCTACTGTAATGATTTCAGAAATTGCAAAAAAGAACATAAAAAAGAACGCAGTCTTGTGGAAATATTCTCTCCGAACCTTCAACTGATAATAACCAGAGCGTAGGTCAATCCTCGAAAACACTTGAGCACCCTGCAGTTTGTTCAAATAAATCATCTATTCGCGGCAGTTGATACTTATTCTTCACGGTCAATTTATTCAACTCTTTATAGTCGATGCACATCCTGAGAGTTCCGTCTTTCTTCTTAACGAACAGAACCGGCGCACCCCAAGGAGAAAAGCTAGGTCGGATGAACCCCTTGTCTAACAATTCCTCTAACTAAGACTTCAGCTCCATTAGTTCAGCAGGTGCCAGTCTGTATGGATTCTCTAATACAGGCTCAGAGCCTGGATAGACATCAATCGTAAACTCGATCTCTCTGTCCGGCAGTAATCCGGGAAGATCGTCGAGGAAGATCTCAGATAATTCTCTAACTACAGGAAGGTCTCCTGGTTTTTTGCCCGTTGAGCAACTGAGTATCGACCACGGTGGCCAGATAAACCAAGCATTCACCTCTAAACTGCTCTTGGACCTTCATAGAATAGGAAGTAGGCGACCCACTCAACCTATTCATTGCCTGGTAAGCAAACTCCTCTTTATCCAGGGGCTGAAAAGTCACCATCCCAGACCTGCAATCAATCGTGGCGAAATGATGCGACAGCCAGTCCATCCCCAAAATAATATCATACCGCTCTATAACCATAACTATCAGCCAGACATAAAGGGTGTTATTCCTAACTGAGACGACATTGCGCTGGAGAATACGATCCGATTGCATAAACTCCCCTGAGAGCAGCATCACTCTATACTCACACTCGGCTAATTCAAGCACTAACTTCAGTCTAGTCATGCAAGCAGTTGAAATGAAAGAGTGCGTAGCTCCTTTATCTATCAATGAAAATACTGCCACACCCGTGACTAAGATAGTACCTGCAATAACAGAGGGCTGGGCCTCGTCATCAACATCACTGGGCTCAATGAAAGCGAAGATCCTTGACATATCTCTCCTCTGATCTCTGCCTGCTTTCGGGCAATTCCTAACGTAGTGGCCAACCACCCCACACCAATAGCACTTATTCGTGTCAAATCTACAATCTCCACTATGTTCTTTCTGGCACTTAGGGCACAACGGATTTGGAGTAACCCCTTCTACCTGCTTTCCCTTGCCCTGGTCGTTGCCTCCTTCATATGGCCTTTTCACACATCTCTGTTGTTGTGGTTGTTGCCCTCTTGGTTTCCAACCTCGATTCCAGGGTTGAGGCTGGATTTCTCGAAATAAGCCCCTAGCAGGCTCCCTTGGATTTACGCATGTTAGTTATGCAGCCTCAAATTCTAGAGCTCTGGGTGTGATTTCTGTATAGGGTACATCCACAATTCTGGATACTATGATACTCTTTCTAATACATGGTTGTAACCCTTCCATGAATTGGTGCACTTTATCTTCGTTATCACTCACTAGATGTGGTGCAAACCGAGACAACGCTTCAAATTTCTGAATATACTGCACAACCGAACAAGTCTGCTTCAGCTGCATGAACTCCATCCTTTTTGCTGCCCTCGCTGTACGACTGAAGTATTTGTCATAGAACACGGATTTAAACCGTTCTCACGTCATTACTGTCACGTCGGTAGTCGCTTTGATGGAGTCCCACCAAAACCGAGCGTCTAGTGCTAAATGGAAGGTAACATTTGCAACTTTATCCCCATTCTCTATCTTTGCATACGCTAGCATATCCTCCATCGTTCGTACCCACTCCTCTGCAACGGTGGGATCTGAAGATTGACCATTGAATACTAGAGGTCGCAACTTTTGGAACCTCTCCATACCGTGATCATTTGGAACAACTATCTCTCGGGCCAGGGGACCCTCACGGTTTATCAAGCTCTCTATTTGTTGAGCTTGTCTATCCATATCTTGAGTCTGATGATCAAGTAAGTCTGTCAGCCTATCTATAGCTTCATCTCTAGCGTCTCTACCCTGAACCATTTCATAACTCCTATAATTGAAAACAAATAACCCTAAGAAATCGAAATCAAAGAAAGCATTTAAATATACTTACAGTTGAGGAAGGATGTCTGCATAGTGGCTGTGCAGTCGAGCAGTCTATAGAATCGATTTTAAAAACTGGGGGTTCTGATACCATAATTGTGATTACGTTAGTCCTATACCTCGAAATTCCAGTAAAATTTTTCTTTTTTATTTTTTGTAACACTCATAAAATTTCCCTCTAAATCGAAGTCTTGGATTGTTTGAAATCGTTTGGGAAACCTTTTAAGAAAGCATATAAAACTGTATGATTAAAATTGTTTAAAACCATTCAATAAAGTCGTTGAAATTGCTTTTGAAACCATTTGAGAAATACATAAAGCTAAGGGAAAACACAGTGGAGAAGCCGAGGGCAAACATGTCCAAGGCAAGAAAACAAAGGGGCGATCGATCGACCACTTGATAGCCGATCGATCGGCCCTTGACCAGCCGATCGATCGAGCCCCTTCTGGCTATCGATCGGCTGCCACTCTAGAAAAAATTCCAGAGCTTAGCCTGCAAGAGCCGATCGTTTGACCCTTTTCTTGCAAACGATCAGCAAACTCTCTGGAAAACCAGAGAGTCTGGCGATCGATCACCCCTCTTCTGGCGATCGATCGGCTAACTCTTTGGAAATTGAAGTCCAGAGAGTAAGTCCAGAGAGTTGCCCCACCTACTTCTTCTTTCTTCCTTCTTTCTGCACTCTCACACACACACACATCACATTCTTTTTCATCATTCAATAAAACACAATACTCTTCTACTCTCATGCACTTTGCAATTTCATCAATCACCTAAAACTACCCGAAACGTATTAGAAAATGTAGTAAAATTTTGTGAAAATGAACTGCATGGATCACTTAAAAACCTAAACATTTTCCACTGTTTAAAAATATAAAAAATACAACAAAATACTATAAATCATCCAAACACTATACATCATCAATCTAGTTGCCAAGCACCCTAAAATGAGTCATCTCTACTCTTCTAATGTCGTCTAACTCTAACCGCACACCAAAATACCTATACAACTTTTTCCCACGGGTCAAAATAGCACCGACTGCGCCAGCGCACTCCCATGAGCATTCTCCATCAACACGTGCGTTTATCAGGTGGAGGAGCGTCATCCTCACCTTGTCCGATGTCACCTACACTATAGAGACATTCTATGAGCTAAAGACTCAGTAAATCTAATTCATTCATATAGTCCTAATAAGGCTTTCCGCACTAAAAATGGGTTGACTTCACAATATTTACGAAAATGCCACTATATAGCGGAAATTATAAAATCCTGTAAAACTAGATGTTACACATCTCGATATTCAATGCTTTGGTACCTCCTTCTTGGACTCTCGGATCTCTCACCCATTGGGTAAGGGTTCTGGTCAGGAAATCTCCTTGGGGGGGGGGGGGGGGGGGGGGGTCCCAAGGTGCTTAGGTCTCATCTTAGGCGCAGGCTTTCGGGAGGGTTCTCTAGAATTCCTCTTGTTAAGGGTTTCCATTATGTGTTGCATGCCAAGGGTGAGTGACACGGTGGCCCTTAGGAAAAGGGCAGTGGAATACCCACAAAATATTCAAAAGTGCTCGAGCGAAAGTGTTGTGTAAAAATCGAAAATAAAGAGGGAAGAATGGAGAATAAAATACAAATAAAATAGGGTGAAGGTGTGTGATTATAATGGCCGATTATTAAGGTGATTAAATAACTTGAAATGTGAAGGAAAGCAACAAGATGAAGATGGAGTGAAGTGTGTGAAAAATCGTGAAGAACATGATGAAGGAGATCAAGAGAAAATGCAAGAAATTAAATGGTGAAGTGCGTGAAGTGATCGTCGAAATTTAAAGGGTGAAAAAGTGTTTGTAATGTGATGGAAATGACGAAAATAGAAATACCTTTGGCGGACCTGATGAGCTATCTTACATTTGAGCTCCCGGGTGCACGTTTTCTTGAAGGAAAACGACCACCGTAGGCCTAGATTTTCTTCCTCGAAGCCCTTACTCTCATAGAGCAAGATGAGGGAAATAAGAGCTAGCCTAGCAACCTTAGAGCTAGGATAGCAATGGAGGACACTCCACTCGATAGAAATCGAGGAACACCCGAAGGTTCTTTTAACACGGAGTTAGGAAATAGCAATTTAATAAATGAGCAAAAGTGGCTACAAACACCAATGTTGTGCTTAATAGAAAACCTAGGTGGATAGGGTTTGGCAAGAGTGAAGGAGAGCCAATTGGATGCAAAAATATGATCAGCGGCTATTTGTGGGGGGGGGGGGGGGGGGGGGGGGGGGGAATCTGCCCGCGCGCGCGCATGCACGCTAATCAAATGCTGCACGCGCCATCTGAAGTTCAGCAGCGCGCCAGCTCACGATCCTGGGTGCGCGCCATCTGATGGTCCAAGGAAGCTCAAGCGCGCGTGATCCAGTGGACCAGAATTCTATTTTATGCGCGTGCTAGCTCAACTATCCGCGGCCTGCTGCCCGCGCCTCATGTTGCTGCTTTGTGCGCACCTGCCCAGTGCTCTTTTCCTTGCCCGCGCGTGCCAGCTGGGCAGTGTAGATGTTGGCCGAGCCATCCTTGGATCAATGGCTGAATTTGTCCAAGTCATCAATCCATGTTGCCACTAACTCTTGTACCTGCAATATCCATACCTTAAAGTTGGGCTCTTCTTTGGGCTAAGGCTTCATTTGGGTTCTATTTGTTGATGTTTTCCTTTGTTGAAAAATTGGATGAATAATTCTCAACCCATAATCCACCACATTATCTAACCCTAACCACACAATCTAATGCATGATGCAACTATAAATATTCATACAATAAAGGCTAATGTACGCCAAATAAGTTTGAAACCAAAATTTACACATTTAGAGGCCCGAGAAGACAAATTCCCATTGGGCTGCTTGAAAGCTCCGTATAAATGCTCCAATAAATGCTATGCAAGGGTTTCTCCACATCTTCTGAAGTTTGCTCCCATGTGAAATCCACGATGGGGTCAAAATCTACAAAAGAGAGAGATCATCATAAAATTGAGTAAGTAAATTATGGGCCCGAGTTTGAGATCTTGTGATGGGCCTCCTAGGCATGTCATCCGCTCCAGGTGGCTGAGGATTTGACTTCAAATCCATTAGCTCAGCCTCCTCTTCATGTCCCAACTCTCCAATATAAGGGGACAAATCTTGAACATTAAAGGTGGATGACACCCTATACTCGCCAAGTAATTCCAATTTATAAGCATTATTAATAATGCGTTCCAAGATCTTGAAGGGACCTTCAGCCCTAGGTAGGAGTTTGGAGCGTCTCTTGGCCGGAAATCTTTCCTTTATAAGGTGTAACCATACCAAATCTCCTACATTAAAGAATACCTCTTTTCGTCTCTTATTGGCATGCTTAGCGTAATTGGCGTTGTTCTTTTCAATGGTTTGGCAAACTTTCTCATATAATTTATTGATTTGCTCTACTTTGCTAGCCCCCGAAGGGTTTACAAGGTCCTAGGTCAGAATGGAAATGAGGGTCAGTGGTGAGTTCGGATTAAATCCATAGGCTACCTCAAAGGGCGTTGGCTGAGTGGTGGAGTGAAGGCTTCTGTTATAATAGAATTCAACTTGGGGTAGCACTATGTCCGAATTTGTTAGATTCTTACCCACAACACTGCGAAGAAGGGTTCCCAAGGTTTTATTAACTACTTCTATTTGACCGTCCGTTTGGGGATGGAATGATGTACTAAAACATAGTTTATCCCCAATTTCTTCCATAAAGTCTTCCAAAAAGTGCTTAAAATTTGATGTCGCGGTCAGACACAATTGACTGAGGCACTCCATGGAGTAAAACTATTTCATTGAAGAATAGGTCGACTATAGCAGCTGAGTCATCAGTTTTATTACAAGCGATCAAATGTGCCATTTTGGAGAACCTATCCACGACAACTAAGATAGAGTCTTTATTGCGACCCGTCCGTGGTAACCCTAAAATAAAATCCATGCTAATTTCGATCCAAGGGTGTGTAGGAATTGGTAAAGGAAGGTAGAGTCCTTGGGGTAAACCTTGCTTTTAGCCTTCTTACAAATAATGCACTGCTCAACGGAGTAGTGCACGTCTTTCATCATATGAGGCCAATAAAATCTTTCTTTTAATAGTTCTAGGGTTTTCTTTTCTCTAAAATGTCTGGGCAATCCTTCACCATGAGCTTCTTTAAGAAGACATTGTCTCAAACTGCAATAAGGAATACACAATTTTCTTCCTTTTAATAAAAATCCATCAACAATACTATATCCTCCTTCTACCTTGTTTTGTCAGTTTAGGTAAGGCGTTCCAAAATCTTTGTCGGATTCATACAAAATCTTAATCCACTCAAATCTGAAGAATCGGACACCTAATTCCGTTAAGAGGATACGTCTTCGTGATGGAGCATCGGCAACGGTGTTATCAGATCCTTTCAAATATTTCAAAATGTATGAAAATCTTTCCAAGAATTCCACAAATTTGGCATGTCTTTTGTTGAGTTTATGCTGACTTTTAATGTGTTTCAAAGATTGGTGGTCGGAGGTGAATCACAAACTCTTTCGACAAGATGTAGTGTTGCTAATGCTCAATAGCTCTTATCACGGCATAAACTCCTTATCATAAGTAGAGTAGTTAATAGCAACTCCTTTCAATTTCTCGCTAAAATATGCAAGAGGCCTACCATCTTGCATCAATACAGCTCCAATGTAATTCCCGAGGCATCACTCTTGATCTCAAAAACCTTATTGAAATCAAGAAGTGCTAGAACTGGGGATTGACAAAGTTTTTCCATAATGAGGTCGAAGCTCATTTGACAAGTAGGAGTCCAATTGAAATCTACTCCTTTTTTTGTGAGATCGGTAATAGGAGCGACAAGAGAAGTGCAGTTTTTAAAAAACCTCCTATAAAAAGAGGCTAATCCATGAAAACTACGAACTTCAGTGATACTATTGGGTACGGGCCAATCCTTGATGGCTTTAACTTGTCTTCATCCACTTCTAAGCCATCCTTCGAAATGATAAAGCCCAAAAAATAAACTTTTTTTTGACCAAAAGAGCATTTATTAAATTTCCAAACAATTAGCCCAACGGAGAGTTTTGAAAAAGTATCCCGAGATGGTTGACATGTTGTGGGAGGTTGGGGCTATACACCAAGATGTCATCGAAATAACGACAACAACTTCCCAAGTAGATCCTTAAGAACATGGTGCCTTAGCCTCATAAAGGTGCTCGGGGCATTTGTAAGTCCGAATGGCATAACCATCCACTCAAACAATCCGTATTTAGTTTTGAAGGCGGTTTTCCATTAATCACCTTCTTTCATTCGTATCTGGTGATAACCACTCTTCAAGTCGACTTTGGAAAAGATCGATGCTCCGCTTAATTCATCTAACATGTCTTCGAGTATGGGGATCGGGTATCTATACTTAATAGTGATTTGATTGATAGCTCGACTATAGATGCACATCCTCATAGTGCCGTCTTTCTTGAGTACCAATAATGTAGGCACGGTGTGGCGACCCCAACCCGGCCAGGGCCGCCATGGAAAGACCGTAACGTAATCTTAACTTAAATCCTAAAATAGCTCACTTAAAATTTTTCTTTTTATAACTCTCGTAATGTTTCGACTTCTAAACCACTCATCGAAGTCTCGGGCTAATAAAATCCCTTAAAATCATTCAAATAATCAATAAAACAAACATTTAAATCATTTAAAACGGTCGGCCACGCATGGGAGGGCAGAATCGGCTTTTTTACCATCGAAAGCCTTTAGTGGCAACGATGCCGCAAAACTGGCGATCGATCGCCGCACACCAAACAATAGGGGCGATCGATCGCCCAAAACGGGTGAACGATCGCTTAAAACGGTTGAATCAATCGTCCTACGCGATCACTCACTTTTGCCTTCTAATCGCCTTCTCCAGCGATCATTCGGAAGCGCTCTGGAATTTTCTTCCAGAGTGCGACCCGATGAGGGGGAACAACGATCGCCCTCCATGGCGATCCTTCGGCAACCTCTCTTGGAATCGGTTTTCCGAGAGCTCGCCCCCTCAACATCTTCTTTCTTTCGTCCTTCCTTAATTTCCCCCTGCAAAACACACTTAAAAACTTCATCACTTTTCGTTCATTTTAACAAGCTATAACCTCGTCTATACACTTCAAATTTCACGAAAACTACTGCATGGAAGCCCTAACAGTGGTTATCCATACAGTGAAATCACCTAAACACCAAATAAAAAACCCAATCAAATCCTCAAACAAACATCGAACATAACCACAAAATTACTAAAACATCACAAAAGACATCATTAACAAATCATTCAAAAAGAAATCTTTAGACATACATCCGTTATAAGATTCCTAATAATAAACCTAACTATAAACCTAAAATCCATAACTTTAACGAACAAAACTAAACTCACATCCATTCGCCACAAACCAGTTCGGGGCATCACCATCGGTAACTAGCCAAGCCAAAACAAACCCCGTCACCACGAGCACCATCCGTCGACCACCTATTCATGACTAGAGAGGCTCTCACCTTAACATAAAACATTTAAGCCTAATGATTAGCAAGAGAATGCACTATAGAGACGTATGCATGAATGCAGGACGTTTCATAAAACATGTCTGTATTGTTCTATATTTTTATTTCGTTAACATGGATTAAGGTGGGGATTTGTCAGGGAGGGAGTGTAAGGCCAAGGTGGTGTACATAGTAATTTCGGCGGATCATAGCCACCGATGGAAAGTGACATGGTTTGTTGTTATGGCATACAGTCCCACCCACACGTAATCAGCCATTTGTAGTGTACATACATCAGCTGAAAGGTTTCATGACATTGGAGGAAAACATGATGCTGAGGAATCTCCGTAGACCCTTCATAAAACAATTACAATGTACATGGAAGAACATATCTTACCGAACCAAACAAACAATAACTAAAATCTAGGCGACCCGACTCAGTAAACCCCACAATCAGAAAAATCATCATTAAAATAAAAGCCTAACGTTGACACGTGTGGGCCTCTTAAGGGCCGGAAACCAGCACAACATACATGGCGTCCGTTAGCAAGCCGTGCCCGTCCGAAAAGTCGTCTACCCTAAATCATTTCAAACTAAAGGGATTAAAACCGTCCTATCAAACGAATTCCATATTAAACCAAAGCGACTAGTTAAGGCTATTCTCCTAAAACTTTCATGTTTCATTCGGGCATATCATCGAGCACGTTGTGCTCACAAACTTAAAACTCCCATTGATGGATTCTCATCCCTCCACAACCAAAAAATTAATAACCTTAACAATCACCAACGCACCATGAATCCATTCAATCTACCTAATAACACAATACATCATCAAAGGGCATCAATACTTTTCAATATCAATTCTAACAAAACCTACAATTTCTCAAACTTAACTCAAATTAACCCTACCAGAAATCAAGCCTAAAAAAAACTAAACTGCCCAAAAGTATAGGACGTACCTGGAGTAGTGGTTTTGGGGAAGAAACCGAAGGAAAATTGACGGACGGGAGGAGTTGATCGGGTTGAAGGGAAACGGCCGTGGGAGGGAAGAAATGTCGCAAGACAGAGGGGGACAGGAATTGGATTCACGGTTCTGGGAAGAGAAAGAGGAGAAGGGGGTATTTGTGGTAAAGAATGGATTTCTAAATTATACATTTCTGACCTTAGCTCAATTCTTTGCTAATTTCCTTATTTCGTCTATCAGATTTGGTTTCTCCAAATTTCCTTAAAACATCTTAAATATGTCCAATTTAATAGTAGGGTTCTAACAAAACTCTCAGTTATCAAACGGATGTTCTGAATTTATGTTAGCTAATTTTTTGGTTGGACGATTCTTTTAAAACGCTATAGGCGGAAAAAACGTAAACTCGGAGTTCCACTATCGATGATTTCGAAATTTGCTTATCTCTGATAAAAAATCTCCATAAATTCCTAGGGTTCTAATGAAAACTTCCCTTCCAAGAAAAGACTTTAATTTCCTCTTTTACGAAAATACCCCGAAGAGCGGAAACTCGGAAATTACGGGGAGTTTACACACGGCACAAGGACTCATCGATTCTTAATGTAGCCCCCCCAATACAACGCTTGGACTTTTCTTGTATCGTGGGCATATTAGGCTCATCCATCCATAGCTGGTCGATTAGTAACATAGGTCCAGGGTTGGAGGTCAATTTGATGTTTATTCTCTAATGGTGTGGAAACCGGGTGGAAGGCCTCAGGAAAACGTTCTTGGGAAGATTTAAGAAATTTGAACGGTTAAAGGTAATCTCCAAGCTCCAAACGCGTCTCTAAATAATACAAGAAATCAAGGTCTTTCCTTAGGAACAGCAGGCTCTTAATCCTTGGTTAGATAGAAAAGATTCTCCTTAACTTCTCTACTCCTAACCGCAATCGTCACTGTATTTTGTTCAGCGTCATAGGAAGCACTTTAATGCCCTACACCAACATGTTAAAAATATAATTATTAAGGAATTGCACGTTGCACCCTACGGTCGAAACCCCATGGTTTTTTAATAGAAGATGCTCGACTTCATAGGAACCGACATCGCAAAGAACAGCAATCTTATATTTAATAAGAGGAAATTGAAGGTAACTTGCCTTGTCACATTTATGTCATTCTCTTCGTCTAACCATCTTATTTATTGGCTTACGATGGTGGCTAGGCGGTTTAACCCAAGTTGACTAACCATATCTTGGGAAGCTTACGTGACACAGCTGCTTTCATCATCTATAATATGGAGCAAACTTTATCTTGATGCAATCTACTTTGCAAAAGATTTTCGCGTTGGGCAGTCCTCTTTCACAATCTTAGAAAATGAGGGCCAGTCGTATAACCATCAAAAGTGTCCCTCTTGAGCTCAAACATTCATCCAAATCGTGCTCACTATCTTTCTTTGCCTCTTCTTCTTCTTTGTCGATGGTATTGACCTTAGTCATTTCCGCTTTCCCATTCTCCCGACGATCCTTAATAACCATCACTCGCCGGGGAGACGCAATCATTCGTGTAAGGGTCCTTTTCCAAACACTTGTAGAATTGGGAAATCAGGGCTCTTTGGCTTTAGAGGGGTGCGATGGATTTCATCTGCTGGAGGGGGAATTTGTTTTGGGTTGAATGGTGATTTAGGTGGACAATACGGTTACGTGGCATTTATACTTCATCTTCCATGGAGGTTTAGGCTATCTTGGTCCAAGTGCATAGGTGGGAATTTGTTCGGAAGTTGGTCTTTTGTTTTCTCTTAAGTTGTCTCTCCACCGTAAGGCAAGCTGTGTAAGATTTTCTTCCCTCTACTGTACCGATTTTCTGTACCATATTTTTTTTTTAACTAATATCTTAAGTAAAGTCCACCTGGGCGGAACCGAACCGAAATCGAAACCAAAATATGCGAAATCGGAATTAAAATCTAAGTTAAAACCATTAAAACAACTTAAAACAAATTAAATAAAAAAACCATTATTTTAAAAAACTAATTCGATTTTAAAATAAAAGGGCGAGGGCAGAATTGGACCTTCTGCCCGAGGAAGGAAAGGAGCCGGCGCTCAGTCGCTGCAGATGCAGCGACTGGCGCTGCATGCAATGCATGCTGCAGCGATCGATCTCTGCCGCAATGCGAGACGATCGCGGCATAGCTAGAAATGCAGCGACCATCTCTGCACTGCTGCAGAGATCGATCGCTGCAGCTAGTAAGCCAGCGTCGATATCTGCATTTGCTGCAAGAGTCGACGCTGAACTATAGGAAGCGTACCCACACGATCCATTCTGTTTTCGCTTCTGTTTCTCTCTTTCTGTTCTTATTTGCACAAGTGCTTCTTGATTCAGAGAGCAACCAAAACAAGTAAACCTACTCCTTTCAACCCCCCCCCCCCATACTCCTAACAAAGTATCAGTTATTATAACGTATTTTACACTCAATCAACCCACAGCGGGACTGCGCATCCAACTGCATGGGATAGACTCTAAATCGAGCTCATCGTATCCAACCTAAACATTTCCAAAACATTTCTCTATGTTAAATACTGTTTTATAAACAATTACCCCAAACATTCAAATGTAAACCTATCACACTCACCAGAATCCACACATCCTAAAAATTACACAATTAACAGCAAAAACATCCCAAAATCTTACATACTATCCCCACGGGTCAGGTGAGCCTCGACGGCGCCAGCACACCGCCGCAGCCATCCTCGGAAACGAATCAAGCCTAAGTAGGAGGCATCCCATCATACCTGGTTCCTCGATATCTAGATCACCTCACCATCCATATACCCTAGAGGATAAAATCACGTAAGCTCACGTACATGCGATGCATGCCTTGCTAGAGGTCATTAAACCAGCTTTATTTTTATCGTACGCTGCAATGCTCAATAGAGTGTCAACCGAGATCCTATCCCTATAACCAGAGAGAGACATTCCAGCGGGCGGAATAATATTTCCAGCTAGAGGGGGGGGGGTGCCCATGCTTACAACCGACAGCCGTGCCTGAGCCCACCTGCGTGACCAATACGCCTTTCGGCCAATACGCCTTAGGCTAGTGCGATGCTTTAAGTTATCTTGTACAACCTGTGTGGAAGTTCTTGTCATGCTTTCTTTAAAACAGTGATGCCGTGAACAGTTCAAGATCATACAAGTAAGCAGAATATATGACCATCACGACTGTAAAGCATTATACTATAAACTCATAAAACTAGCTAACCCAAACCAAGTAAAACATTAATAAGCATCTCCAAAAATCCTCGGACGACACGACGTACGGTTAATTGTAGGCCAAGCGGCCAAGCAGATCCGAGGAACTTACCGTGTCCAAAGCAGCTTAAGCTACGTCCACGAGCGTGGTTGGTCTGAAGCAAATCACCATTATCGATGTAAACCGAGGTTAAACCAATCGATGTCCAAATTCACAATAACCTTAACTAAGGAACTTTCCTAAAGTATAATCCAATTCATGGCTGTATATTGCGAGCAATTACGCTCGGCACCAAATTCTAAAATTTACGGAGTTTTTCCGTAAAATCTCGAAAATCCCTAATTTTTTAACATTTTCACAAATTGCTTAATTCGTGCAAAATAATCATCCAAATTAGGCCAACCAATGCGTTCAATATTATGCTTCAATCCAGTAAATCTAGAATTTCGGACCCTACAATCGCGTTTTTTAAGTCGAAGACCTAAACGAAACCTAATTGTTTCAAACTCCGAAATCACGAAAATAAAAGCTTAAGCTCGAGGTTCATACCTAGAAGTCGATTGGAGGAGAAATAAGAAGAGAACGAAACAAACGGAGGTTGGATCGGAGTTCGGATGAAAATTTCGTCGGAGGCGAGTGAGCGCAAGCTCTCTGTTTTTCGGTGGATTCCAGGAAGAAGAAGACAAGAATGAATGGAAGAAAATCTATTTAGGTTAGATTTTATAATAGTAACTTCGTAAAATTACTATTTTGCTTATTTAGGTTGTTATATTGATTTCGTTTTCGGTTCGTTAATCGTCTAGGATATTCGGTTCATCAAAAATCTCCATATTGTCACTAATAAGTCCAACTTATTATTTGGGTTCCATTGAAAACCGTCCGTTTGCAATTCGGACTCATTTACTATTTTTAATAAACGTCCGTTGATATTATAAAGCTAATTGCTTCGGAATATAGGGTTTAATCTCCGAAAATTCCCATAATTTCCTTAAAATTCTAGTAATATTGGATCGGAATGAAATGACGCTTTCTTTTCGTGAAACGGACCGGATTTGACATATTTTTACCAAAAATGCATTTATATAATAAATAACAATATATATATTAATCTAAATCCGTAACAACCTGGGTATTAATTCACCCTCCTTTTTCAGTTTTGTCCACAAAATACATCATACAAATCATTCAGGATATCTAGTCCTCATATCCTGCTGTCGTTCCCGACGTCGCTTCTTCCATCTCATGATTCCGCCATAGAACTTTAATCCGACAATTAGTTTTAATAATGATTTTTATTTAATTTGGGTTTTAATTTGTTTTAAATGGTTTTAAAAACTTAGATTTAATTCCGATTATTTTCGATTTTGGTTTCGATTTCGGTTAGGTTCCGCCCAGTTTTAATTACAGATATTGGTTAAAAAAAATATGGGGTCGGCACTACGGGTACCTTATAGGGTCTTTACACAAGCTGACTAACCTATCCATGGCTCAGTTGTTTCATCTTACCGCAACGCCAATAGTCACCGATTCAAACCCCGCATAAACCTCGTGATTAGTTGTTCCTTAGGTCATCATAGCACACTCATATTGAGAGTTTCCATTCCGTAAGGTACATTCATCTACGAGAGGCTATTTTGTTTGGAGGTTGTGGAGTTGATGATAGTTTTCGTGTTTGTAATGCCAAGGAACGAACCTATTGTTCATTAATTCTTTCATGAAATCCATTAGAGACAGGGTGTCCCTAGTGTTCTCATTCTTTGGGACTTAAGGTTCGGCCACCATAGTGCAGTGGTGGCCCGTAAGTTCGAGGGAGGCACGTTGTATTTTACTCTCTCGGAGTAATCATGGCTTCCAAAAACGCCTCGCAACTTTATCGAGCCCAACTAAAAATGTGTGCCCCTCAACGTTCCATGAAAGAGGTAATTTGATATCTTAACATTACGGAATCTTCATTGTCCTACGACGATTTGGGCGATATTGCTCTTCATCATCTCCCGCCCCATCCTTATCCTCTGACGCATTATATCGGGTCTCCTTCTTTGAAAGCTCAGCCCATTCTCTTCCCCTACGGGTTTTCTGGAAAGGAGTTCAACGTCTAGGACTTTTGGGTATATCCTAGAGGAGGTTCTCTCTCGTGAAGGATCTCGTCATGGTATCTCGTCGAGAAGGATTGTTCCATGTGTTCCTTAAACTGGGCGATCTCAAGGGAAACTCCTTGATTTGTTGGGTGAGATTAGTAACCAATCCTGTTAATGCTTTGATTGTGGAACCTGCATGCCACCATTGCATGCTAGTCGCACCTTCGTTCCTCGTGTGTTTGGGATAGAGCCTGTCCCTAACCCGATTTGGTTTGATGTGGTGTGTTCTCGTGTAATCCCCTTCTATTAGTCAGCGTTAAGTGATAGATTGAACATTTCAAATTTTAAATTTTATTCTTTCTAAGTTGTTTTCATCTTAAGTTGGGATGTGATTAACTACTTGTTTAATGTCCCTTAGATGAAATTTGGCACTAAAAATAATTCTTAGCTAGACAATACGAGAATAAGAATCATTCTCACAATTAACATTAATTTAGAGTAATGAAAACAACTTAGGAAAATTCAATAACACCTTTTTTTTTATGAACTACTTGAATGAAATTTCAATAACGTGCAATTACCACAAACCTAACCAAAATTAACAAATTAACAACTTAGTCTAGATATTCACTTAAGACAATATGTTGATACCACCTACATAACTTTCAAAATTCGCAAGTATTAAATTAGAACACAAGTTTTATGCAAATTACCATGCTGACATTTCCAAGTTTAAATTGAGCAACATTTTCATAAGTGCATTGACACCAAATAGCCGATTTACCAATATTTGTCACAAATTTGCCATCTAATTTAGTGGGAATCAAATACTGAAATAATAATGATTGATGAGTTAAATAGTGCAAAGAACTAGAGCAACTAATTAAATGAGGAATAAATGTTTCTAACCAAAAAGAAATCAATCATATAATCATTTTTTTTTTTTTCATAAATCAAAGTTTTAGATCCCATGTCAGCATCAATATAACCGATTTTTTTTATCAAGTTACTTGCCAATATTTAGATCTTTTCACACGTTGCAAAACATGCTAAATATGATAAAGAAAGTCGAAAAACAACAATAGGCCAAACCGCAACAATGTATTCCAAAACCGAGAAGAGAAACACAAGTACACGAGAAGAAATTTTATCTTACTTTGGCCGATTTTTGCCACAGCATACCACAATTTTCCACCAAAGATTAAGCTATTAATGATAAGAATAATGGCAGCAAGTAATATATAAAAAATAGCACCAGTTCACAAAATATTCCAAATAATATGCTAGACACAAAGAGAGCGTCTGATCCCATGTGTTTGTGCCAATCTTTTGGCTAACGTCAAAGGCACTAAAATGCTTAGGGAAGCTCCCTACGCTCTGATACCTTGAACAGTGTGACATGATTCCTGTCTCCAAGGGGCGCTGTTTCTTTCACCCAAAAACAGATTACAAAGAAAATAGATTCCACAATCACCTGAAAAACCAGAGGATTCCACAATGTTTGACAACCAAACAATATCCAAATTCAACGAATTTTAAAGAATTTTTCATGTATGAGTTATTTTTGTCCGCAAGTTTCAGTCCATAATGATGAGAAGAATAGTAAGTTATTTGAAGAACTCCATATGCTGTCCGATAAGCAATATTTGTAAGCTTTTCGGCAAACACTCTTCCGTAGACGAACTGGCAGCAAATGGAACGGTTTAATGGCCACCTTCTTCGTGTATCCTACTCGAAAAGATAGTGAAGAAGTTGGTACCATAGCTTTCAAACAACCATTGGCTTGAAAGCGTAAGGAGAAAACTCTTTCTCGATTCTTGACCGAACCGGCTTACTGTCACTCAGGTCTTCAAGCTCCAAGCACTCCGCCGTATTAGTTATTCTCATAACATCAACAACCATTACAACACCAATACCATGCTTTTATAGACTAAGGTGGCTGGAAAGTGGGCTTCGAAATGGCTTCAACAAAGGGCTTGTTAAATGGGCCAGCCTTGCCTAGGGTACAACACACGCTCATTTGATCCATCTTCAACCACCATCTAACTCGCATACATCTAATCCTAATGCCTAAGGATGCATTCAACTATAAAATATTTACATGAACGGCCATTTTGCCAACAAAATACCATGCTAAAAGTGTATCGACCCTGAATACTGTACCCTTGTTTTTTTCTGTATATAGAACTTTTTTTTTTTTTTATCATCATACCCTTTTACTATCCTTGTAACCTCGTAACGTTTGAAACGGATTTAAAATCGTAGACGAATTGTTAAAATCGTTCATAACTTTTTGAAACCACTTTAATAAACTTAAACAATTGAATAAAACAATAAAACAATTGTTTAAAAACGATTAAAAACATTAAATCATTGGCCAAAGCACGAGGGTCAGAAACCGTCCACCTTTTATACATCTCTCATTTCATAAATCATAAAACCTACCCAAAAACTTGCCAAAACGTAGTAAAATTCATAAAACACCTAACTGCGTGAATCCGGTTTAAAACTAAACATTTCCCCCTGTTTAAATCTCCAAGCAGTTTAAAAATAGTTTTCCAAAACATCAAAACGTAAGCCTATCAACTATCTATCTCAACAGCTAAGATTTGATTCTATACAACTTCCTCCTACTATCTAACTATCTATCCCCAAATACTTACTACATCCCCACGGTCAACGGCTCAGCGCTGCGCCAGCGCACTCTCACGGGCCATCTTCCATCCACTGCAATCATTCCTCTGGTGGAGGATCTCGTCTTACTTGCCACTATCACCTATACCATAAGGAAACCTATTAGATAAATCTCAGTAAATTTCGACGTAAATGCCCTAGTCATGATCATGTAATGCTCAATGCTAATGAAAAACCGTCCAATGTCTTTCATATATTAGTCCGTTCATCCTATGTTACGAAAACGCTCGACTATAGATAGGCACGTCAGCGCATAGATAGCCCACCCATCCTGAAGGGAGAAAGACCCGCTCACCACGTGGGAACGCCCAGGTCCCTGAACCTCATCCGCCCGATAATCCCCGTGTCATGGTTGGTTTTCCTTGATACTTTACTTGCCGTTACATGCCATGTTTCTTTTCATGAAATCCCCATGCGTAAATTCATTTTCATAATGTTTTTGAAAGCATGGTGCAATGAACAGTTTTCAATAAAACATACATTACGCGCAACCCATGCAAATACTACCAATACCATCAACAACTTCCACATCAACCTAGCAAACAACTGAACCTAAACTACCCCATCCAAAACATTTAGACGGAAACCAATGGACCAACCTAAACAAAACATCACCACGTATCCTCAACCAATTTCTGAAATTGGGTAGGCCAATCGGCCCCCGTAAGTCACGAGAACTTACCTCCGCTGTCAGTGCAAAATTCTAGGTCAGCAGAGCGTGTTCACTAAGGCAAATTACAAACAAGGTCGTCGTTTTAAAACACAGTTAAACCATTAAACGTCCAATAATGAAACTTAACTACGGAAATTCCTAAAGCTCTAATTTAGCTCGTGGAAAATTTAGTCGGACCTTACGTCGTTTCCTAAATCCAGTATGAGAATTTCTCCAACCTCAAACATACGATTTTTTTCAACTAAACAAACGACCCATCCTTATGTCGCCAACATTCGAATACGTCCACTAGAGGCAATTATTACGCAAAAACTCTATCAGTTTTCTATCTGAAATCCGTTTTAACGAAACCCTAAAAGAAATCAAACCATAACGACCGAAACAACGAAAATAAACTCTTAAACCGTTAGAACCTTACCAGCATGTCGTTTGGAGGAGAAAACACGAAGAAGCAAATGAACGATCGGATGAACGAGCGTCGACGGAGAGGAGAAACGCCACTGAGGAGAGAGAATCGTCTAGGAGGGTGGAACAGAGAGGACCGAGGAGAGAGAGAGAGAGAGAGAATTCGTGGAGTGTCTGGTGAGGGAGAGAAAATGGTTGTATGAAACATTAAATGGCAAATACCATTTACTTCCTTGTTTTATTTGTTTCGTACTTTTATTGCGTTATTTAGCTAACGAATCGGTTCTACTAAATCCTTATTTCGCCAATAAATCCAACTTATTATTAGGGTTCCATAAAAATGGCCGTAGCAAAATCGGACCCGTTTACATTTACCAAAGTAACCATTTTATTACGAGAACGAATCTCGTTAAACTTAGCGTTACAACTCCTAAATTCTGAATATTTCTAAAAATCCTTATGAATATTAGGATTGTAATAAGTTCTTTTTTCAAAAACGGACTTGATTTGATATATTAACAAAAAATGCCATATATATATATACTATTCACAAAAATCCCGGTGAAGCGGGGTTATTACATTCGATTCCACCCTATTTTAAAATGTTGTCTTAAAAAATTTGAATATACAAACAAATAGGATCACTTACGTCAAATATTGCTGTCGCCCAAGTAGCTTCTTCCACCTCGGGTTCGCCATAAGGACTTGACTAGCGGTATCTCCTGTGCGCAAGATTTTTAGGACAGACTCCAAAATACGTACGGGTTCTCCACATAAGTCAATGTAGGCTTTACCTCGATCTCTATTGCCGCCACAATCTGGATGGAGCGCGCAAAACACTTCAAGCATGACACGTGAAATTACATTGTGGATGCTGCTATTGAAGCCGGAAGCTTTAGTCGATCCGCCACTCCCGATTTATTCAAAATAGGGAAGGGATCAATAATCGAGGGCTGAGCTGCAATTCCTTCGAATCGCATACATCACTTAAACAGGAAATCAAAGTAAACTCATCACATTCTCGAATTCCAGTCTCTCCTTTTGTGTCAGAATAGCTCTTATGTGACTCTGAGCT